>JAWPHD010015193.1:0-56672 GCA_037043455.1 Cyrtodaria siliqua | reverse complement strand
TCTGGGACCTCTTCCTAAAATGCTGTAATATTTAGAACTTCTGGTAAAGATAAATCAGTGTATCCTGTAAAATGTAGAAAAGCGAACTTGTTTTTTTTATCTACCTCCGGTCATCTGATAAAGGCAGGATGTGTATTCAAGGGAGATAATAGTGTATGTGAGTCCTTAGGTCTTTTTTTTTTCTAATGATCACTCTCAATGAATAATGGAACATGTATACAATATCAATTACACGCTGAAAAGTGCTAAAAGTGTTGATTCCTATGTTTATTGTCTTTTCAATTTATTCAAGTTTTTAGTGACCTAGGGTAATTGTCAAAATTCAGGCCGAGTCACCTTTAATATTTTGAAAATCTACAGTAGTGAATAAGGATTTTGCATTTTTTCCTGGTCTTTTGTGCTCAGCTATGTCTGAAACTTTCTAAATATACATGATAAAGGCATCTCTTTCATCTGAATATAGCATAAAAATGATCTTTAAGAAATGATTATTGAGAAAAATGCTGAAAATTAATAAACTCAAACTAAGGGTTACCCGTCAAAATTTTGATTTTCCAGGAAAAGTAACAGTCTCTTTGCTTAATTTTGGCATTTTTTCAACGTAGTCTGTCTCATTGATATGTGTGTTTGTTTTTACAAGCCAATAGCTGTAAAACAAAGCTAAAATTATGCTTATTCCTGTAATTGGTTTTGAAAATATATTAATTTTAGTTAAACTATGGTATCAAGTAAAATTTCTGCTAATTCCTGCAATATGAAGATAACTTGAAGTAACTATACATACAACAGACGGGATTTCTGAATAACCGTGTTAACTGTGTCCTAACATGTCTGAAAACGTTCACAGATACACAAACAATGCTTAGAGGTGAAGGATGTAAGGTACCCGTTCTGCAGCATCTAAAAGCGCAAGGGCTTAGAGATGGAATGATGGAAATTCCCATTCTGAAGCTCTAAAGTTGCAAGGCATTAGAGATGAATGATGAAAGATACCTGTTCTGCAGCTCTAAAGCGCAATGCTACTTAGCATTAAAGGATGAAAGATACTCGTTCTGCAGCTCTAAAGCGCAATACCTTAGAGATGAAGGGATGGAAAATGCCATTCTGCAGCTCTAAAGCGCAATGCCTCTAAGAATAACGAATAAAGATACCCATTCTGCAGCTCTTTCTTAAGGTCTTTTTTTTTTCTAATGATCACCTCAATAATAATGGATACATGTATTACAAATCAATTACACGCTGAAAAGTGCTAAAAGTTTTGATTCCATGTTTATTGCTTTTCAAGTTATTCAAGTTTTAGTGACCTAGGGTATTGGTCAAAATTTCAGGCCGAGCACCTTTAATATTTTTGAAAATCTACAGTAGTGATAAGGATTTTGCATTTTCGGGTCATTTGTGCTCAGCTATGTCTGAAACTTTCAAATATACATGAAGAAGGCATCTCTTCATCTGAATATAGCATAAAAATGATCTTTAAGAAATGATTATTGAGAAAAATGCTGAAAATAATAAACTCAAACTAAGGGTTAACCGTCAAAATTTTGATTTTCCAGGAAAAGATAACAGTCTCTCGCTTTAATTTTGGCATTTTTTCACGTAGTCTGTCTTCATTGATATGTGTGTTTGTTTTACAAGCCAATAGCTGTAAAACAAAGCTAAAATTATGCTTATTCCTGTTTTGGTTTTGAAAATATAGTTAATTTTTAGGTTAAACATGGTATCAAGTAAAATTTCTGCTAATTCCTGCAATATGAAGATAACTTGAAGTAACTATACATACACAGACCGGGATTTCTGAATAACCGTGTTTAACTGTGTCCTAACCATGTCTGAAACGTTCACAAGATACACAAACAATGCTTAGAGTGTGAAGGATGTAAGGTACCCGTTCTGCAGCTCTAAAGCGCAAGGGCTTAGAGATGAATGATGGAAATTCCCATTCTGAAGCTCTAAATTGCAAGGCATTAGAGATGAATGATGAAAGATACCTGTTCTGCAGCTCTAAAGCGCAATGCCTTAGCATTAAAGGATGAAAGATACTCGTTCTGCAGCTCTAAAGCGCAATACCTTAGAGGATGACGGATGAAAATGCCATTCTGCAGCTCTAAAGCGCAATGCCTTAAGAATAACGAATAAAAGATACCCCATTCTGCAGCTCTTTCTTAACGTCTCACACCACAATTAATTTTCCATAAGGGTCCCATTGTAATGTTTTTGTTCGTGGCATAGAGATAAAAAAGATTTTGCAACATGTATATTTATGCTTAAATTCTTCATTGGATCCAATATCTGCATGCTATTAACTTTTAACGAATATTTACCTGATTGAACTTTTTTAATTTCATGTTTGCGTGACACCTATCAAAATTTTAGACAAAAATACAACCCCAGTGGAGATTAGACCCTATGATGTGTAAAATGAGGCAGAATTAGCTAGAAACTCTTTAGTATCAACATGCATTTTTCTGGGATCTCTTCCTAAAAATGCTGTAGATTTAGAACCTGGTAAAGATAAATCAAGTGTATCCTGTAAAATGTAGAAAAGCGAACTTTGTTTTTTTTTATCTACCTCCTTCATCTGTAGGGCAGGAGTATTCAAGGAGATAATAGTTGGTGTGAGTCCTTAGAGGTCTTTTTTTTTTTCTAATGATCACCTCAATAATAATGGAACATGTATACAAATCAATTACACGCTGAAAGTGCTAAAAGTTTGATTCCATGTTTATTGCTTTCAAGTTATTCAAGTTTTTTAGTGACCTAGGGTATTGGTCAAAATTCAGGCCGAGCACCTTTAATATTTTGAAAATACTAAGTAGTGATAAGGATTTTGCATTTTCCTGGTCATTTGTGCTCAGCTATGTCTGAAACTTTCAAATATACATGAAAAGGCATCTCTTCATCTGAATATAGCATAAAAATGATCTTTAAGAAATGATTATTGAGAAAAATGCTGAAAATAATAAACTCAAACTAAGGGTCTACCCGTCAAAATTTTGATTTTCCAGGAAAAAGTAACAGTCTCTCAGCTTTAATTTTGGCATTTTTTTTCAACGTAGTCTGTCTTCATTGATATGTGTGTTTGTTTTACAAGCCAATAGCTGTAAAACAAAGCTAAAATTATGCTTATTCCTGTATTGGTTTTGAAAATATAGTTAATTTTTAGTTAAACATGGTATCAAAGTAAAATTTCTGCTAATTCCTGCAATATGTAAGATAACTTGAAGTAACTTTACATACACAGACGGGATTTCTGAATAACCGTGTTAACTGTGTCCTAACATGTCTGAAACGTTCACAGATACACAAACAATGCCTTAGAGGTGAAGGATGTAAGGTACCCGTTCTGCAGCTCTAAAGCGCAAGGGCTTAGAGATGAATGATGGAAATTCCCATTCTGAAGCTCTAAATTGCAAGGCATTAGAGATGAATGATGAAAGATACCTGTTCTGCAGCTCTAAAGCGCAATGCCTTAGCATTAAAGGATGAAAGATATACTCGTTCTGCAGCTCTAAAGCGCAATACCTTAGAGATGACGGATTGAAAATGCCATTCTGCAGCTCTAAAGCGCAATGTCTTAAGAATAACGAATAAAGATACCCATTCTGTCAGCTCTTTCTTAACGTCTCACACCACAATTAATTTTCCATAGGGGTCCCATTGTAATGTTTTTGTTCGTGGCATAGAGATAAAAAAGATTTTGCAACATGTATTTATGCTTAAATTCTTCATTGATCCAATATCTGCATGCTATTAACTTTTAACGAATATTTTACCAGATTGAACTTTTTTTAAATTTCATGTTTTGCGTGACACCTATCAAAATTTAGACAAAAATACAACCCCGTGGAGATTAGACCCATGATGTGTAAAATGAGGCAGAATTAGCTTAGAACTCTTATATCAACATGCATTTTTCTGGGATCTCTTCCTAAAATGCTGTAGATTTAGAACCTGGTAAAGATAAATCAGTGTATCCTGTAAAATGTAGAAAAGCGAACTTGTTTTTTTTATCTACCTCCTTCATCTGTAGGGCAGGAGTATTCAAGGGAGATAATAGTGGTGTGAGTCCTTAAGGTCTTTTTTTTTTCTAATGATCACCTCAATAATAATGGAACATGTATACAAATCAATTACACGCTGAAAAGTGCTAAAAGTTTGATTCCATGTTTATTGCTTTTCAAGTTATTCAAGTTTTAGTGACCTAGGGTATTGGTCAAAATTCAGGCTCGAGCACCTTTAATATTTATTGAAATCTACAGTAGTGATAAGGATTTTGCATTTTCCTGGTCATTTGTGCTCAGCTATGTCTGAAACTTTCAAAGTATACATGAAAAGGCATCTCTTCATCTGAATATAGCATAAAAATGATCTTTAAGAAATGATTATTGAGAAAAATGCTGAAAATAATAAACTCAAACTAAGGGTTACACCGTCAAAATTTTGATTTTCCAGGAAAAGTAACAGTCTCTCGCTTTAATTTTGGCATTTTTTCAACGTAGTCTGTCTTCATTGATATGTGTGTTTGTTTTACAAGCCAATAGCTGTAAAACAAAGCTAAAATTATGCTTATTCCTGTATTGGTTTTGAAAATATAGTTAATTTTTAGTTAAACATGGTATCAAGTAAAATTTCTGCTAATTCCTGCAATATGAAGATAACTTGAAGTAACTATACATACACAGACGGGATTTCTGAATAACCGTGTTAACTGTGTCCTAACATGTCTGAAACGTTCACAGATACACAAACAATGCTTAGAGGTGAAGGATGTAAGGTACCCATTCTGCAGCTCGAAAGCGCAAGGGCTTAGAGATGAATGATGGAAATTCCCATTCTGAAGCTCTAAATTGCAAGGCATTAGAGATGAATGATGAAAGATACCTGTTCTGCAGCTCTAAAGCGCAATGCCTTAGCATTAAAGGATGAAAGATACTCGTTCTGCAGCTCTAAAGCGCAATACCTTAGAGATGACGGATGAAAATGCCATTCTGCAGCTCTAAAGCGCAATGCCTTAAGAATAACGAATAAAGATACCCATTCTGCAGCTCTTTCTTAACGTCTCACACCACAATTAATTTTCCATAGGGTCCCATTGTAATGTTTTTGTTCGTGGCATAGAGATAAAAAAGATTTTGCAACATGTATTTATGCTTAAATTCTTCATTGATCCAATATCTGCATGCTATTAACTTTTAACGAATATTTACCAGATTGAACTTTTTTTAATTTCATGTTTGCGTGACACCTATCAAAATTTAGACAAAAATACAACCCCGTGGAGATTAGACCCATGATGTGTAAAATGAGGCAGAATTAGCTAGAACTCTTATATCAACATGCATTTTTCTGGGATCTCTTCCTAAAATGCTGTAGATTTAGAACCTGGTAAAGATAAATCAGTGTATCCTGTAAAATGTAGAAAAGCGAACTTGTTTTTTTTATCTACCTCCTTCATCTGTAGGGCAGGAGTATTCAAGGGAGATAATAGTGGTGTGAGTCCTTAAGGTCTTTTTTTTTTCTAATGATCACCTCAATAATAATGGAACATGTATACAAATCAATTACACGCTGAAAAGTGCTAAAAGTTTGATTCCATGTTTATTGCTTTTCAAGTTATTCAAGTTTTAGTGACCTAGGGTATTGGTCAAAATTCAGGCCGAGCACCTTTAATATTTTGAAAATCTACAGTAGTGATAAGGATTTTGCATTTTCCTGGTCATTTGTGCTCAGCTATGTCTGAAACTTTCAAATATACATGAAAAGGCATCTCTTCATCTGAATATAGCATAAAAATGATCTTTAAGAAATGATTATTGAGAAAAATGCTGAAAATAATAAACTCAAACTAAGGGTTACCCGTCAAAATTTTGATTTTCCAGGAAAAGTAACAGTCTCTCGCTTTAATTTTGGCATTTTTTCAACGTAGTCTGTCTTCATTGATATGTGTGTTTGTTTTACAAGCCAATAGCTGTAAAACAAAGCTAAAATTATGCTTATTCCTGTATTGGTTTTGAAAATATAGTTAATTTTTAGTTAAACATGGTATCAAGTAAAATTTCTGCTAATTCCTGCAATATGAAGATAACTTGAAGTAACTATACATACACAGACGGGATTTCTGAATAACCGTGTTAACTGTGTCCTAACATGTCTGAAACGTTCACAGATACACAAACAATGCTTAGAGGTGAAGGATGTAAGGTACCCGTTCTGCAGCTCTAAAGCGCAAGGGCTTAGAGATGAATGATGGAAATTCCCATTCTGAAGCTCTAAATTGCAAGGCATTAGAGATGAATGATGAAAGATACCTGTTCTGCAGCTCTAAAGCGCAATGCCTTAGCATTAAAGGATGAAAGATACTCGTTCTGCAGCTCTAAAGCGCAATACCTTAGAGATGACGGATGAAAATGCCATTCTGCAGCTCTAAAGCGCAATGCCTTAAGAATAACGAATAAAGATACCCATTCTGCAGCTCTTTCTTAACGTCTCACACCACAATTAATTTTCCATAGGGTCCCATTGTAATGTTTTTGTTCGTGGCATAGAGATAAAAAAGATTTTGCAACATGTATTTATGCTTAAATTCTTCATTGATCCAATATCTGCATGCTATTAACTTTTAACGAATATTTACCAGATTGAACTTTTTTTAATTTCATGTTTGCGTGACACCTATCAAAATTTAGACAAAAATACAACCCCGTGGAGATTAGACCCATGATGTGTAAAATGAGGCAGAATTAGCTAGAACTCTTATATCAACATGCATTTTTC
The DNA here is from genome assembly GCA_037043455.1 of Cyrtodaria siliqua. NCBI lineage: Eukaryota > Metazoa > Mollusca > Bivalvia > Adapedonta > Hiatellidae > Cyrtodaria > Cyrtodaria siliqua. The sequence continues at coordinate 49,898 of JAWPHD010015193.1, read as the reverse complement.
TGGGATCTCTTCCTAAAATGCTGTAGATTTAGAACCTGGTAAAGATAAATCAGTGTATCCTGTAAAATGTAGAAAAGCGAACTTGTTTTTTTTATCTACCTCCTTCATCTGTAGGGCAGGAGTATTCAAGGGAGATAATAGTGGTGTGAGTCCTTAAGGTCTTTTTTTTTTCTAATGATCACCTCAATAATAATGGAACATGTATACAAATCAATTACACGCTGAAAAGTGCTAAAAGTTTGATTCCATGTTTATTGCTTTTCAAGTTATTCAAGTTTTAGTGACCTAGGGTATTGGTCAAAATTCAGGCCGAGCACCTTTAATATTTTGAAAATCTACAGTAGTGATAAGGATTTTGCATTTTCCTGGTCATTTGTGCTCAGCTATGTCTGAAACTTTCAAATATACATGAAAAGGCATCTCTTCATCTGAATATAGCATAAAAATGATCTTTAAGAAATGATTATTGAGAAAAATGCTGAAAATAATAAACTCAAACTAAGGGTTACCCGTCAAAATTTTGATTTTCCAGGAAAAGTAACAGTCTCTCGCTTTAATTTTGGCATTTTTTCAACGTAGTCTGTCTTCATTGATATGTGTGTTTGTTTTACAAGCCAATAGCTGTAAAACAAAGCTAAAATTATGCTTATTCCTGTATTGGTTTTGAAAATATAGTTAATTTTTAGTTAAACATGGTATCAAGTAAAATTTCTGCTAATTCCTGCAATATGAAGATAACTTGAAGTAACTATACATACACAGACGGGATTTCTGAATAACCGTGTTAACTGTGTCCTAACATGTCTGAAACGTTCACAGATACACAAACAATGCTTAGAGGTGAAGGATGTAAGGTACCCGTTCTGCAGCTCTAAAGCGCAAGGGCTTAGAGATGAATGATGGAAATTCCCATTCTGAAGCTCTAAATTGCAAGGCATTAGAGATGAATGATGAAAGATACCTGTTCTGCAGCTCTAAAGCGCAATGCCTTAGCATTAAAGGATGAAAGATACTCGTTCTGCAGCTCTAAAGCGCAATACCTTAGAGATGACGGATGAAAATGCCATTCTGCAGCTCTAAAGCGCAATGCCTTAAGAATAACGAATAAAGATACCCATTTTGCAGCTCTTTCTTAACGTCTCACACCACAATTAATTTTCCATAGGGTCCCATTGTAATGTTTTTGTTCGTGGCATAGAGATAAAAAAGATTTTGCAACATGTATTTATGCTTAAATTCTTCATTGATCCAATATCTGCATGCTATTAACTTTTAACGAATATTTACCAGATTGAACTTTTTTTAATTTCATGTTTGCGTGACACCTATCAAAATTTAGACAAAAATACAACCCCGTGGAGATTAGACCCATGATGTGTAAAATGAGGCAGAATTAGCTAGAACTCTTATATCAACATGCATTTTTCTGGGATCTCTTCCTAAAATGCTGTAGATTTAGAACCTGGTAAAGATAAATCAGTGTATCCTGTAAAATGTAGAAAAGCGAACTTGTTTTTTTTTATCTACCTCCTTCATCTGTAGGGCAGGAGTATTCAAGGGAGATAATAGTGAGTGTGAGTCCTTAGGGTCTTTTTTTTTTCTAATGATCACCTCAATAATAATGGAACATGTATACAAATCAATTACACGCTGAAAAGTGCTAAAAGTTTGATTCCATGTTTATTTGCTTTTCAAGTTATTCAAGTTTAGTGACCTAGGGTATTGGTCAAAATTCAGGCCGAGCACCTTTAATATTTGAAAATCTACAGTAGTGATAAGGATTTTGCATTTTCCTGGTCATTTGTGCTCAGACTATGTCTGAAACTTTCAAATATACATGAGAAAGGCATCTCTTCATCTGAATATAGCATAAAAATGATCTTTAAGAAATGATTATTGAGAAAAATGCTGAAAATAATAAACTCAAACTAAGGGTTACCCGTCAAAATTTTGATTTTCCAGGAAAAGTAACAGTCCTCTCGCTTTAATTTTGGCATTTTTTCAACGTAGTCTGTCTTCATTGATATGTGTGTTTGTTTTACAAGCCAATAGCTGTAAAACAAAGCTAAAATTATGCTTATTCCTGTATTGGTTTTGAAAATATAGTTAATTTTTAGTTAAACATGGTATCAAGTAAAATTTCTGCTAATTCCTGCAATATGAAGATAACTTGAAGTAACTATACATACACAGACGGGATTTCTGAATAACCGTGTTAACTGTGTCCTAACATGCTGAAACGTTCACAGATACACAAACAATGCTTAGAGGTGAAGGATTGTAAGGTACCCGTTCTGCAGCTCTAAAGCGCAAGGGCTTAGAGATGAATGATGGAAATTCCCATTCTGAAGCTCTAAATTGCAAGGCATTAGAGATGAATGATGAAAGATACCTGTTCTGCAGCTCTAAAGCGCAATGCCTTAGCATTAAAGGATGAAAGATACTCGTTCTGCAGCTCTAAAAGCGCTATACCTTAGAGATGACGGATGAAAATGCCATTCTGCAGCTCTAAAGCGCAATGCCTTAAGAATAACGAATAAAGATACCCATTCTGCAGCTCTTTCTTAAGGTCTTTTTTTTTCTAATGATCACCTCAATAATAATGGAACATGTATACAAATCAATTACACGCTGAAAAAGTGCTAAAAGTTTGATTCCATGTTATTGCTTTTCAGGGTTATTCAAGTTTTAGTCGACCTAGGGTATTGGTCAAAATTCAAGGCCGAGCACCTTTAATATTTTGAAATCTACAGTAGTGATAAGGATTTTGCATTTCCGGGTCATTTGTGCTCAGCTATGTCTGAAACTTTCAAATATACATGAAAAAGGCATCTCTTTCAGTCTGAATATAGCATAAAAATGATCTTAAGAAATGATTATTGAGAAAAATGCTAAAAATAATAAACTCAAACTAAGGTTACCCTCAAAATTTTGATTTTCCAGGAAAAGTAACAGTCTCTCGCTTTAATTTTGGCATTTTTTCAACGTAGTCTGTCTTCATTGATATGTGTGTTTGTTTTACAAGCCAATAGCTGTAAAACAAAGCTAAAATTATGCTTATTCCTGTATTGGTTTTGAAAATATAGTTAATTTTTAGTTAAACATGGTATCAAGTAAAATTTCTGCTAATTCCTGCAATATGAAGATAACTTGAAGTAACTATACATACACAGACGGGATTTCTGAATAACCGTGTTAACTGTGTCCTAACATGTCTGAAACGTTCACAGATACACAAACAATGCTTAGAGGTGAAGGATGTAAGGTACCCGTTCTGCAGCTCTAAAGCGCAAGGGCTTAGAGATGAATGATGGAAATTCCCATTCTGAAGCTCTAAATTGCAAGGCATTAGAGATGAATGATGAAAGATACCTGTTCTGCAGCTCTAAAGCGCAATGCCTTAGCATTAAAGGATGAAAGATACTCGTTCTGCAGCTCTAAAGCGCAATACCTTAGAGATGACGGATGAAAATGCCATTCTGCAGCTCTAAAGCGCAATGCCTTAAGAATAACGAATAAAGATACCCATTCTGCAGCTCTTTCTTAACGTCTCACACCACAATTAATTTTCCATAGGGTCCCATTGTAATGTTTTTGTTCGTGGCATAGAGATAAAAAAGATTTTGCAACATGTATTTATGCTTAAATTCTTCATTGATCCAATATCTGCATGCTATTAACTTTTAACGAATATTTACCAGATTGAACTTTTTTTAATTTCATGTTTGCGTGACACCTATCAAAATTTAGACAAAAATACAACCCCGTGGAGATTAGACCCATGATGTGTAAAATGAGGCAGAATTAGCTAGAACTCTTATATCAACATGCATTTTTCTGGGATCTCTTCCTAAAATGCTGTAGATTTAGAACCTGGTAAAGATAAATCAGTGTATCCTGTAAAATGTAGAAAAGCGAACTTGTTTTTTTTATCTACCTCCTTCATCTGTAGGGCAGGAGTATTCAAGGGAGATAATAGTGGTGTGAGTCCTTAAGGTCTTTTTTTTTTCTAATGATCACCTCAATAATAATGGAACATGTATACAAATCAATTACACGCTGAAAAGTGCTAAAAGTTTGATTCCATGTTTATTGCTTTTCAAGTTATTCAAGTTTTAGTGACCTAGGGTATTGGTCAAAATTCAGGCCGAGCACCTTTAATATTTTGAAAATCTACAGTAGTGATAAGGATTTTGCATTTTCCTGGTCATTTGTGCTCAGCTATGTCTGAAACTTTCAAATATACATGAAAAGGCATCTCTTCATCTGAATATAGCATAAAAATGATCTTTAAGAAATGATTATTGAGAAAAATGCTGAAAATAATAAACTCAAACTAAGGGTTACCCGTCAAAATTTTGATTTTCCAGGAAAAGTAACAGTCTCTCGCTTTAATTTTGGCATTTTTTCAACGTAGTCTGTCTTCATTGATATGTGTGTTTGTTTTACAAGCCAATAGCTGTAAAACAAAGCTAAAATTATGCTTATTCCTGTATTGGTTTTGAAAATATAGTTAATTTTTAGTTAAACATGGTATCAAGTAAAATTTCTGCTAATTCCTGCAATATGAAGATAACTTGAAGTAACTATACATACACAGACGGGATTTCTGAATAACCGTGTTAACTGTGTCCTAACATGTCTGAAACGTTCACAGATACACAAACAATGCTTAGAGGTGAAGGATGTAAGGTACCCGTTCTGCAGCTCTAAAGCGCAAGGGCTTAGAGATGAATGATGGAAATTCCCATTCTGAAGCTCTAAATTGCAAGGCATTAGAGATGAATGATGAAAGATACCTGTTCTGCAGCTCTAAAGCGCAATGCCTTAGCATTAAAGGATGAAAGATACTCGTTCTGCAGCTCTAAAGCGCAATACCTTAGAGATGACGGATGAAAATGCCATTCTGCAGCTCTAAAGCGCAATGCCTTAAGAATAACGAATAAAGATACCCATTCTGCAGCTCTTTCTTAACGTCTCACACCACAATTAATTTTCCATAGGGTCCCATTGTAATGTTTTTGTTCGTGGCATAGAGATAAAAAAGATTTTGCAACATGTATTTATGCTTAAATTCTTCATTGATCCAATATCTGCATGCTATTAACTTTTAACGAATATTTACCAGATTGAACTTTTTTTAATTTCATGTTTGCGTGACACCTATCAAAATTTAGACAAAAATACAACCCCGTGGAGATTAGACCCATGATGTGTAAAATGAGGCAGAATTAGCTAGAACTCTTATATCAACATGCATTTTTCTGGGATCTCTTCCTAAAATGCTGTAGATTTAGAACCTGGTAAAGATAAATCAGTGTATCCTGTAAAATGTAGAAAAGCGAACTTGTTTTTTTTATCTACCTCCTTCATCTGTAGGGCAGGAGTATTCAAGGGAGATAATAGTGGTGTGAGTCCTTAAGGTCTTTTTTTTTTCTAATGATCACCTCAATAATAATGGAACATGTATACAAATCAATTACACGCTGAAAAGTGCTAAAAGTTTGATTCCATGTTTATTGCTTTTCAATTTATTCAAGTTTTAGTGACCTAGGGTATTGGTCAAAATTCAGGCCGAGCACCTTTAATATTTTGAAAATCTACAGTAGTGATAAGGATTTTGCATTTTCCTGGTCATTTGTGCTCAGCTATGTCTGAAACTTTCAAATATACATGAAAAGGCATCTCTTCATCTGAATATAGCATAAAAATGATCTTTAAGAAATGATTATTGAGAAAAATGCTGAAAATAATAAACTCAAACTAAGGGTTACCCGTCAAAATTTTGATTTTCCAGGAAAAGTAACAGTCTCTCGCTTTAATTTTGGCATTTTTTCAACGTAGTCTGTCTTCATTGATATGTGTGTTTGTTTTACAAGCCAATAGCTGTAAAACAAAGCTAAAATTATGCTTATTCCTGTATTGGTTTTGAAAATATAGTTAATTTTTAGTTAAACATGGTATCAAGTAAAATTTCTGCTAATTCCTGCAATATGAAGATAACTTGAAGTAACTATACATACACAGACGGGATTTCTGAATAACCGTGTTAACTGTGTCCTAACATGTCTGAAACGTTCACAGATACACAAACAATGCTTAGAGGTGAAGGATGTAAGGTACCCGTTCTGCAGCTCTAAAGCGCAAGGGCTTAGAGATGAATGATGGAAATTCCCATTCTGAAGCTCTAAATTGCAAGGCATTAGAGATGAATGATGAAAGATACCTGTTCTGCAGCTCTAAAGCGCAATGCCTTAGCATTAAAGGATGAAAGATACTCGTTCTGCAGCTCTAAAGCGCAATACCTTAGAGATGACGGATGAAAATGCCATTCTGCAGCTCTAAAGCGCAATGCCTTAAGAATAACGAATAAAGATACCCATTCTGCAGCTCTTTCTTAACGTCTCACACCACAATTAATTTTCCATAGGGTCCCATTGTAATGTTTTTGTTCGTGGCATAGAGATAAAAAAGATTTTGCAACATGTATTTATGCTTAAATTCTTCATTGATCCAATATCTGCATGCTATTAACTTTTAACGAATATTTACCAGATTGAACTTTTTTTAATTTTATGTTTGCGTGACACCTATCAAAATTTAGACAAAAATACAACCCCGTGGAGATTAGACCCATGATGTGTAAAATGAGGCAGAATTAGCTAGAACTCTTATATCAACATGCATTTTTCTGGGATCTCTTCCTAAAATGCTGTAGATTTAGAACCTGGTAAAGATAAATCAGTGTATCCTGTAAAATGTAGAAAAGCGAACTTGTTTTTTTTATCTACCTCCTTCATCTGTAGGGCAGGAGTATTCAAGGGAGATAATAGTGGTGTGAGTCCTTAAGGTCTTTTTTTTTTCTAATGATCACCTCAATAATAATGGAACATGTATACAAATCAATTACACGCTGAAAAGTGCTAAAAGTTTGATTCCATGTTTATTGCTTTTCAAGTTATTCAAGTTTTAGTGACCTAGGGTATTGGTCAAAATTCAGGCCGAGCACCTTTAATATTTTGAAAATCTACAGTAGTGATAAGGATTTTGCATTTTCCTGGTCATTTGTGCTCAGCTATGTCTGAAACTTTCAAATATACATGAAAAGGCATCTCTTCATCTGAATATAGCATAAAAATGATCTTTAAGAAATGATTATTGAGAAAAATGCTGAAAATAATAAACTCAAACTAAGGGTTACCCGTCAAAATTTTGATTTTCCAGGAAAAGTAACAGTCTCTCGCTTTAATTTTGGCATTTTTTCAACGTAGTCTGTCTTCATTGATATGTGTGTTTGTTTTACAAGCCAATAGCTGTAAAACAAAGCTAAAATTATGCTTATTCCTGTATTGGTTTTGAAAATATAGTTAATTTTTAGTTAAACATGGTATCAAGTAAAATTTCTGCTAATTCCTGCAATATGAAGATAACTTGAAGTAACTATACATACACAGACGGGATTTCTGAATAACCGTGTTAACTGTGTCCTAACATGTCTGAAACGTTCACAGATACACAAACAATGCTTAGAGGTGAAGGATGTAAGGTACCCGTTCTGCAGCTCTAAAGCGCAAGGGCTTAGAGATGAATGATGGAAATTCCCATTCTGAAGCTCTAAATTGCAAGGCATTAGAGATGAATGATGAAAGATACCTGTTCTGCAGCTCTAAAGCGCAATGCCTTAGCATTAAAGGATGAAAGATACTCGTTCTGCAGCTCTAAAGCGCAATACCTTAGAGATGACGGATGAAAATGCCATTCTGCAGCTCTAAAGCGCAATGCCTTAAGAATAACGAATAAAGATACCCATTCTGCAGCTCTTTCTTAACGTCTCACACCACAATTAATTTTCCATAGGGTCCCATTGTAATGTTTTTGTTCGTGGCATAGAGATAAAAAAGATTTTGCAACATGTATTTATGCTTAAATTCTTCATTGATCCAATATCTGCATGCTATTAACTTTTAACGAATATTTACCAGATTGAACTTTTTTTAATTTCATGTTTGCGTGACACCTATCAAAATTTAGACAAAAATACAACCCCGTGGAGATTAGACCCATGATGTGTAAAATGAGGCAGAATTAGCTAGAACTCTTATATCAACATGCATTTTTCTGGGATCTCTTCCTAAAATGCTGTAGATTTAGAACCTGGTAAAGATAAATCAGTGTATCCTGTAAAATGTAGAAAAGCGAACTTGTTTTTTTTATCTACCTCCTTCATCTGTAGGGCAGGAGTATTCAAGGGAGATAATAAGTGGTGTGAGTCCTTAAGGTCTTTTTTTTTTCTAATGATCACCTCAATAATAATGGAACATGTATACAAATCAATTACACGCTGAAAAGTGCTAAAAGTTTGATTCCATGTTTATTGCTTTTCAAGTTATTCAAGTTTTAGTGACCTAGGGTATTGGTCAAAATTCAGGCCGAGCACCTTTAATATTTTGAAAATCTACAGTAGTGATAAGGATTTTGCATTTTCCTGGTCATTTGTGCTCAGCTATGTCTGAAACTTTCAAATATACATGAAAAGGCATCTCTTCATCTGAATATAGCATAAAAATGATCTTTAAGAAATGATTATTGAGAAAAATGCTGAAAATAATAAACTCAAACTAAGGGTTACCCGTCAAAATTTTGATTTTCCAGGAAAAGTAACAGTCTCTCGCTTTAATTTTGGCATTTTTTCAACGTAGTCTGTCTTCATTGATATGTGTGTTTGTTTTACAAGCCAATAGCTGTAAAACAAAGCTAAAATTATGCTTATTCCTGTATTGGTTTTGAAAATATAGTTAATTTTTAGTTAAACATGGTATCAAGTAAAATTTCTGCTAATTCCTGCAATATGAAGATAACTTGAAGTAACTATACATACACAGACGGGATTTCTGAATAACCGTGTTAACTGTGTCCTAACATGTCTGAAACGTTCACAGATACACAAACAATGCTTAGAGGTGAAGGATGTAAGGTACCCGTTCTGCAGCTCTAAAGCGCAAGGGCTTAGAGATGAATGATGGAAATTCCCATTCTGAAGCTCTAAATTGCAAGGCATTAGAGATGAATGATGAAAGATACCTGTTCTGCAGCTCTAAAGCGCAATGCCTTAGCATTAAAGGATGAAAGATACTCGTTCTGCAGCTCTAAAGCGCAATACCTTAGAGATGACGGATGAAAATGCCATTCTGCAGCTCTAAAGCGCAATGCCTTAAGAATAACGAATAAAGATACCCATTCTGCAGCTCTTTCTTAACGTCTCACACCACAATTAATTTTCCATAGGGTCCCATTGTAATGTTTTTGTTCGTGGCATAGAGATAAAAAAGATTTTGCAACATGTATTTATGCTTAAATTCTTCATTGATCCAATATCTGCATGCTATTAACTTTTAACGAATATTTACCAGATTGAACTTTTTTTAATATCATGTTTGCGTGACACCTATCAAAATTTAGACAAAAATACAACCCCGTGGAGATTAGACCCATGATGTGTAAAATGAGGCAGAATTAGCTAGAACTCTTATATCAACATGCATTTTTCTGGGATCTCTTCCTAAAATGCTGTAGATTTAGAACCTGGTAAAGATAAATCAGTGTATCCTGTAAAATGTAGAAAAGCGAACTTGTTTTTTTTATCTACCTCCTTCATCTGTAGGGCAGGAGTATTCAAGGGAGATAATAGTGGTGTGAGTCCTTAAGTTGTGGAAAAAAACGACGTCATAAAATAGAACATAAAACAGATTCGGTATAATATAACAAATAATGTATGGTGCTTTTATTGACTGGGCAGTCAAACCTAGAATGTTATAAACTTGCATGCGGACCTCAGCACCGTACATTATTTGTTTAATAGACTATTGGTCTGCCATCTTAAAACACAGATCCAAAATGGACGGGATATGGTCAAGTAGAATGTTCAACCAAATGCATATTTTAGGCCTGAGCAATGTCAACCATATAGTACATGACTGTATTTGAATCTATTCGGTAATTTGACAAAAATACAGACTTCGAAACGAGGTTGGTCAACTTGGTGTAAACAAGCATCCTTAAATGTGCTATATAGATAATATGGGGGAGGTGTGTATCGTATGTTTTCTTCTTTTTTTATAATATTTGCGGCTCAAGTGCCAGTGAAGACACGATACAAATGAAAAGCATGCACTTACATTGGTAACTGAAACATGTGGTATGGTGAAACATTTGGATAAATAGTTCATTTACATCTATCTATCTATGTATACTGCAACACCCCCTTTCGAAGATTATGTGCAGGGCATTTGATGGGATCTATATATTATTATTCGATTTTGACCGTTTTTGCTTGAATATAGACATTAGTTTTGTTTTGCAATGTTTCTAGGCAAAACAGTAACTCAGTTGTGTTACCACATTTTCACAAGTAAAGTTGCCAGTTATACTATTTTGGCAGTGAGAGTTCGCCAATGTCACCAAACTATAGCATTTGGATTATTATGAAACCATATATAATTGAAAGAATTTTTTGTTTTACAAATATGTGTTTATATTTGAAAGGTTTGTTTGAGGCATCTTTCATTAGCACAAGCTCTACAGCGTCGACACCAGCTCTGGTTCATTGTGACACGCTCTTTTAAAAAAATCGTGAATAAATCCCCACGTACAACTTGAACCACTTGCATATTTTGTACAAATACAAAACACCGTACGAGTTCAAAAATCGTTTTGGTTTTTGCTGTATTAATTCGTCAAACCTCTTTGATTTTGACTTTTACATTTTGACGATGGATTGGTAAACATATAACATTATTCGCAGGAGAAAGTTCCCTGACTTCAAAAAAGCATTTCTCTAGAGTAACTCCGTGTCGTGAGCAAAGTATGAACATTATTACGTGGAATGCCATTTAATACCCCGATCTTTTTTTTTCAAATAAAGCCTGTTATATTAAGCAAAAATGAAAAACCGACAGTCACACTCACCTTTGTTTACCATTTTTGACCATATTCACTAGCTCGGAAATTACGTTGGGGCACTTCTGTGTATAGCACCGTTTGGAGCTAGTCGCAATGATTACAAGTCGTGTATATGGTTGGCATTGCTCATGCCTAAAATAAGTACTTGGTTTTAACATTTCACTTGAACATACATTATCCGTTTTGGATCTTTTTCTTGTTTAATATGGCAGACGAGTTGTTCTTAATACCTACAAAAGTTATAGATGTATTCTAGAAAATACCCACAAATCATTACCTGTGGGGAGGTGAGGAGTATATTTACAAACTCCTGTCAAAAGCGCCATGCGTGTTCAATCGTTATAGTTTTATTAGGTACCTGGTAGCACAATCTCGCCTCACTGACATCACTGGGCTAATTATGTGTGCCCTTAGGCAATTATAACTTCGCTTAGCCTCGTCGGATGGGGGAATTAATGGGGTGTCTCTATAGGAGTCTATAGGTTAATGATCGCACGCAAGAAAAATTATCTTTTAGGTGAGTCAAAAAAAGTATTTCTTGTGGACACGTAAACGTGTTTTCAAATCAGGTTTTTAAGCGATATGTTTTAATGACGTGATACTCTATTGTAATAGTGCCAGTCTGTGATTTGCAAGAACTTTATCTATCATTTTTAAAAAGTAGTTCAATTTTGCTGTGGTATTATACGATATAACGTATTCTGCACGATAACATCAAAACCATAAACCCACACTCATTAAACTTCATAGGTATATTGCTTTTGGTGAGAGAAGGAACCCTATAGCTTTTGGGGTCGTCAAAATCACAATGACCGTATATTGAAAGATGCATTACCTTTGGTGAAGGAACCTATCATACTTGGAGTTAGTAGGCCAATGGTCATTGTCGTCGTGGACTTATATTGAACTACGCATTCTGTCAGTAACTTGGAAACCACAACACTCACAATTATGAAACTTTAAGGTACAGTGTCATTGGTGATGTGGTCAAGGTTGCCAGGATGGTGTATGGCAATACCCATTCCGCACGATAAACACAATACTTACACCAATTAACCGTATTGGTACATTCACAGGAAATTGCCTCGTTTGATTATTACCTTCTATTATTATAATTATAATAACATACGTTGCAATTTCCTGTTGATACATTGCCCTTGATTAGATGAGAAAACCTATTTTATTTTGGGGTCACAATGAACGAGATTGTCAGTTGTACGGTGTGTTCATAGGTACACTGCTTTTGGTGGAGAAAAAAACCCTGTTGTTTTGGGGTCAGTAGGTCAAAGGTCAAGGTTAACATGAACTTCTATGGAAATACGCATTTCCCGCGATAACTTCGAAACCACAACACCGACACTCATGAAACATAAGTATGTGCATTGCCTTTTGGTAAGAGTATGTTAAAACAATGACGGGGTTTGTAGATCAAAGGTTAAGGTAACCGTATCTCGATCATGAAAAACGCGGCTCTAATTTATTTACTATTTATAACTACAATCTTTAAACTTTATACAAATAGTTTCCATTATGCAACACCGACCCCTATTGATTTTAATGTTAGTATGTCAAATGTCAAGGTCGCGGTGACCTGATCATGAAAAGTCTTTCCGGGTTGTAATATATGAACTGTTTGACCTAAAATCTTGAAACTTTATATAAATAATGTTCTAGATTAAACAACAATCCCTTTCAGGGTTTTTTTGTCAGAAGGTTAAAGGTCAAGGTCATATTCACCTGACACCTAGGAAATGTTTTTAGCATTAAAAAAAAAATTACACAAAGAACGTATAATGCCCCGTTATGTCGCGCTCTTGTTAATTCCGGGATAGCTGCGAGAATCGTAGCTTGTATTGTGGGTACCGTAAGAGCCACGATTCTTACGTTAAAAGACACATTTCCCAACTGAATGTAGTCGTTAAAAAATCATGGATAGCATGCTTTTTAACTGCTTACTTCTCGCTGACTGATTACAACAGAGACATTATATTGAGGCCCAATCACAGTTTTTTTCTTTTCATTTACTATTACCCTAGGTTTTGATATAAAATATATTGTAACTAAAAACACTAGATTGTTTATTATGGGGGAGCATATAGTCGCCGCTTTCTCCGTCCGTGTGTGCGTCCGTGCGTCCGTGCTTCACACATTTAGTCCGGAGCATAACTCAAAAAGTATGCTTGATTAAAGTTTGTGAGAATGAATAGGACATTGAGACGGAGTGCAGTTCATAGGAACCATAACTCTAGCTTTGCTACTTTTTTTTGATTATCTCCATTTTTTGAAAAATCTTATCCGGAGCATAATAGAGTTCCGTACGGATTCATTTTGAATAAGGAAGCACCCACATTAAACATTACTTTTTTCCGTGTAACTTTCGGGATGCATCCATCGGTTCTACCGATTCTCTTGCTGTTATTATTAATATCAGAAAACAAACAACAACACACGAACTAGAAGTGATAATTTTACTGCACCATTTATAAATACACTAAAAGGAAGCAGAACAGGTGCAAATCTGACCACAGGGCCACTATTTGAACAAACTTGGTAGATGACCATAACCTTAAGGTAAATGCAAAATATTAAACCTCAGGGTCACCATTAGAACTAACTAGTTAGAGGACCATAATACGATGTTACATGCAACATATCACAGCTCTATATCTTTGTATTTTTGCAGAAGATTTTTTAAGATTTGTTAAATGAAACTGATACACCCCATTGCGGGGGCATTTATGACCTCATGTGCGCCATTCGAAAAACATATAATGATGCTTCACATAAACTTGAGGTCGTCCGTGGTCGAGTTGTCTAGGACTTGAAATCACGTCCCTCACCGCTGTGGGTTCGATTCCCCATGGGGCCATGACTGTTTAGTATGTGAGTATCAAGCTATCTGGCTTGCTTGCGAAACGTCGGTGGTTCTACTCAGGTGAGCGCCCGTAGTTTTCCTGGACAATAATTATAATATATACGAGAGGCACTGCCTGTCGAGGCCTTCTCAATATGTTTGTGAAACTAAGTTTAAGGACAAAATTCTGCTTCATTGCAAAACAGAACTATGGTAGGTACTTGTCTCTTTAAGTTCTGACAGTGAGCACATAATATATGATGTTTCAATGAATTCGGGTAAGGAGATTTTGATGACAAATTTAAATTTAAAAATACATTTGTTGAGAAGCTTAAAATACAAACCTTATCAAATGTATCTAAGTATAAAACGGACAATACAAGCATGCATTATATAATCTGGCTCTATAATGTTGTCTTAATGATGCCGAAGACGTGCAACCCATCACGTGATGTAGATTCGAAAGATACAAGCTTAAATACAAATCTTTAATCACATTTTTCTAAGTATAAAAGTGGCAATACGTTATTAAAATAAAAGCATGAGTTACAGAATCTGGCTCTATGATGTTGTCTAATGATGTCGAAAACGTGTGTGAAGTTTCAAGCCATTATGTGATTTAGGTTCCAAGATACAAGCTTACAAACAAAACGATAACCTGCATGCATTTTTTCTAAGTATAAAAGGGGCCATAATGTGTTAAAATAAAACATGAGTTATAACATTTGGCTCTATGAAGAAACTTTGTCTTGTGATGCCAAAGACATGTGTAAGTTTTCTATCCATTATATGATGTAGGTTCCAAGATACAATCTTACATACAACACTATAAACTGCACGCATTTTAGCTCGACTATTCGAAGAATAAGAGAGCTTATGTAATCACCCCGGCGTCGGCGTCCCACATCAAGGTTTGCGTGTAAGCTGTGTTTACAAGTCTATGTCTCTTACATTTCTTATCCTAGCACAACCAAATTATGCCATGGGCTTCCTTATAGCATTATCTTAAGGGATGCATAAGCAATTTTGGTTCCTGTAACCCATGAGCTCCCATGGAACCCAAATTCTGATAGCCCTTAAAATCAAATTTTGCGTGTAAGCTGTGTTTATAGGTCTATATCTCTTACATTTCTTTTCCTAGCTCAACTAAATTTGGGAATTGGTTTCCTTATAGTATGTTTTAAAGGGTTGCGTAAGTAATTTTGTCTTCTGCAAATTCTGGGCTCCCATGCAATCCAAATTGTGATGGTCCATAAAATGTGCAATAATGGCAGATCAAGGTTTGCGTGTTAGCTGTTGTATACATATCTATAATTTTGGTTGGGATTTCACATAGCATTATGCATCTTATTCATACTTCACTCATATTTGAGCATGAGCTCCCTCCTCCCCTTCCCCATCCCCCACTCCCCCACGCTTAGCTATGTTGCCTCCCGCCCGTCCCACCCCCACCACACATACACCGCCATCACACCCCCAATACTCGAAACACCTTTTTCTTTTACATTTCTGTGTTATTTTTGGTCACTTCTTACACATATAGCTATGTTTCCCAACACGCCTTCCCCACTCCCGCCTCCACCCCACCCCCACCAACATACACACACACTTGAAACATATTTGTTTTAGTGTGTGTTTTTTTTACATATGTTTGTGTTGTTTTGGTCAATTCTTACACATATAGCTATGTTGCCACCCTCCCACCCCCTCCCATCCCACCCCCACACTCGAAACACATTTTTTCATTATTTTTTTTACATTTTTGTGTTATTTTAGGTCACTTCTTACACATATAGCTTGGTTGCCCCCCCCCCCCCCCTCCCAACTCCTTCCCCCTCACACTCACACACCGCCTCCCCACCCCCACACTCGAAACCCATTTTAATTAAACAAAATTGCATCCCCTCTCCACCTCCCCACACTTTTTTATTTATTTTTTTACATATTTCTGTGTTGTTTTGGTCAATTCTTACACATATACCTATGTTGCCCACACCTCCCCACGCCACCACCCCCACGCCTCCCCCGTCACCCCGCCTTCTTTCCGCCTCTCCATCCCCACACTCGAAACACATTTATTTTATTTATTTTTTTACATTTCTGTGTTATTTTTGGTCACTTCTTACACATGCCCCCCCCCCCCCCCACCCCCCCCAACCCCCAATTTAAACACATTAATTTTTTTACATATTTCTGTGTTGTTTAGGTCAATTCTTACACATATACCTATGTTGCACCTCCCCCCACACCGCCCCCGCCCCCGTCCGCCATCGTCTTCCCGGCCCCTCATACCCTCCCCTACGACCGCCTCCATACCCCATTCGAAACTATTTTTTTTAATATTTGTTTAACCACATTTCTGTGTTGTTTTGGTCAATTCTTACACATATAGCTATTAGTATGAGATTCTAACAATAATTTCAATAATTTTATATCGGTCCGAGTTTCTGTACCCGCCCTGCCCCACGACCCCACCTCCACATTGTTTTAGCCTTGTTTTCTGATGGTATATACTGGCTATATAATTTATTATTCTCTGAAAAATCGAATAGTCGAGCTGCGCTGTTTTCCGACAGCTCTTGTTTCTACGTTTAAAAGGGGCATACTTTTTTAAAATAAATGCATGAGCTATAGAAGATGGCTATATGATGTTGTCTAATGATGTCAAAGATATGTGTAAAGTTTCAACCCATTTATGATTATGTGATGTATGTTCCAAGATAAAGCTTTAACCAATTGTTTCTAAGTACAAAATGGTGTAAAATCATGAGTTATAGAACCTGGCTCTATGGTGTTATCGTGTCAAAGACATGTGGTATGTTTCAATTCCTTATATGAAGTAGTTTTCGAGAAAAAAGCTTACATACAAAACATTAACCACAGGACGCGGACAACACAGATCACAACAATGATCAAGTGATGACGATAGTTCTATATTTTCTTCGAAAAAAAGTCAAGTTAAAAATTACTGTAATTAAGAACTAGGGATGGTTCTTGCATTCTGCATCATCCCATTGTCCTCTATCATTGCGGAAAGTTTCATTCCGGTACCATTAATAGTTTTCCTTTGAAATTAGTGGGGAAGAAACACATATAATCCATTTGGTTCATCATGGAGTCGCTCCCCATCGTGTCTGATGGGAAACTTCATCCTTCATCTATTCTTCCTCACAGGTTTGCTGTCCCAACTGAACCTAACATAAAACCCCATTTAATTAATTCCACTTGCTTGACGAGAATGAGATTGTTCAAGGTTTGACTATCTCTAAAGACAGACGTGAGATCCCTGAGATGTGGCCATTGTTTTACCGCAGGGATTTCAACTGAACAAACTTGATTCCTACCTGTCAAGGCGTGTCAAATCACGCTCACACGCATACATTCTACATCCTCACGCATTCTAACAATTTAACCCAAAAAGAAATTGTCGGCGACATTTTAATAATATTTAGTATATTTTATACAAAAACTCGATTTAATTTGGTATAGTTTAATCAGGATTTCCGTATCGCTTCCATACATTCCGTGACTTAAATGATATCAGTTAAAATGTACATGTATGATCCTATGAACAGTACAACGAGTATACCTCTATGTTAACGAGTATACCTCTATGTTAACGAGTATACCTCTATGGAGTATACCTCTATGTTAACGAGTATACCTCTATGTTAACGAGTATACAGCTATGTTAACGAGTATACCTCTATGTTAACGAGTATACCTCTATGTTAACGGAGTATACCTCTATGTAAACGAGTATACCTCTATGGAGTATACCTCTATGTTAACGAGTATACCTCTATGTTAACGAGTATACCTCTATGTTAACGAGTATACCGCTATGTTAACGAGTATACCTGTATGTTAACGAGTATACATCTATGTTAACGAGTATACCTGTATGTTAACGAGTATACCTCTATGTTAACGAGTATACCTCTATGTTAACGAGTATACCTGTATGTTAACGAGTATACCTCTACGTTAACGAGTATACCTCTATGTTAACGAGTATACCTCTACGTTAACGAGTATACGAGTATACCCGTATGTTAACGAGTATACCTGTATGTTAACGAGTATACATCTATGTTAACGAGTATACCTCTATGTTAACGAGTATACCTCTATGTTAACGAGTATACCTCTATGTTAACGAGTATACCTCTACGTTAACGAGTATACCTCTATGTTAACTAGTATACCTCTACGTTAACGAGTATACCTGTATGTTAACGAGTATACCTCTATGTTAACGAGTATATCTGTATGTTAACGAGTATACCTGTATGTTAACGAGTATACCTCTATGTTAACGAGTATACCTCTATGTTAACGAGTATACCTATAAGTTAACGAGTATACCTGTATGTTAACGAGTATACCTCTATGTTAACGAGTATACCTCTATGTTAACGACTCTATGTTAACGAGTATACCTCTATGTTGACGAGTATACCTCTATGTTAAAATCACAGATCTAAGAAGTTATTACGTCTCAGTCAAAATTCATAAAACTGACCCCCTGTCTAAGGGTAAACCAACACAACACAAGACTTCCACTGGGCCTTGACAGCTATGCGGATTGTTTTTTTATTTTGACCTATACTGAGTATAGCTATATAAACCCGAGTTCCTGGTATATCATTTGAGCAATGGCAGATATGTGGTCACAATAGCACATCTGAGCTTTTTCTCTCATATGATCTAAAATGAAAACTCTATTTAATTGGCAAATACTTTTAAGTTTATTGTTAAATATTTCATATGTAGAAAACAAAATGCTTATACTGCACAAATAGTATAGCCCTTATTATGTTTCAATTATAACAGATGTCACCTTAAGCCAAGTCAAACATACTATTGTATCCAGCAACATGAAAATGTTCAACAAATATATTTAGATTATATTTACATTAACATTAAACGTCCAAATAAAAAAAAAAGACTTGACTGATACCTGCAGATAAAAGTATTGATATGGCCTACTTTTAGGACATTGTCCTTAGAGACCTTGTTTTAGATTTTTGGCGGTGCGAATGCACCGTCAGTGGTATGAGGGGAGATTTCAAAGGCATTCTAGGAATGTGACAAACCTAACAGCACTATGCAACACTACGCTAGAAGAAGTAGTCTCTCATGCATGCCTTTAATTGGATGCCCTAAATAAGAAACAATGTTCAGAATAAAGGCAATTTATTATTTATTTAGGTCATACATACCTATTTTATCAAAATTTCACTAAGTCAACTTTTTATCATCAGTTTAAAAGGATATAACTCTGGTTATAATCATGCTACAAGCAGACGGTATATGTATCATAGAAAGTGTATCATGTTACTGAAAATAGAACACTGGCTCGCTGAAGGGCATAATATATTATATAGAGTGGAGTATTGGTGTGGAGTCTTGGAGTGAAGTGGAGTGAATAATTGGAGTGACCTTGGAGTCACATTTTTGGGAATCTACGGAAGCTAATTCGGGCCATATGAGTTAGCTAAAATATGTTTAAATATGAAATTGGTAATGAATATCAATCATCTGAAACATCACGGAATGTAAAAAACAAACCATGGAAGCTACATTTACAGCACTTCCATTTCCCATTCATTCCAACACTTACAAAAAGCACCGCCCACCAGTGCCTTCAGCACTTTGATTAATACAGCAAGTCAACCAGTACTGTAGTTGTATGGTTGCAATACATGTTCACCATGAGAAAAAAATGCGTGTGTACTTTTAAGGTTTAAATTACCTATGCCAGCATGGTCAATGACAAAGTGGAGAATAATGTTCAGCCAGTAGAGCTTATGGGATGGCGAGTTGTCCGTCATCCGTCCGTTGAACGCCTTTAACGTTTTCCTCGTTAAGACGATAGGGTCTTCGTTTTCCATCCGATCTTTACCAAACTTTACCAGATTGTTAATAGTAATGAAAGCTAAGGCAAGTTCGAAAACCAGCCAGATCGGACTAGTAAGACCGGAGTTATGGCCCTTGATGTTGTTAAAATATACTGTATGTCGCCTCGTTAAGACGATAGAGACTTCATTTTCCATCAGATCTTTACCAAACTGTAACAGATTGTTAATATCAATGAAAGTTCGGAAAAGTTCGAAAACCAGCTATATCGGACCAGGAACAACGGAGTTATGTGCCCTTGAATTATTGAAAAATGCCATTTTCAGCCATGTGAACACTTTAGCGCCTTCATTTTGTATTCGATATTTCCCAATCTTGGCCAAATTGTTGATATCAATGAAAGCTCGAATAAGTTTGAAAACCATCCAGATGGAACCAGTAACATCGGAGTTTTCAATAGTTGGTAATGTACACTGGGAAACCTAGGGGTCGTGGGTTCAAATCTCACTGGAGGCATTTTTTTTTTTCATATAAAGAAACTTTGGTTTATCGGTTCATTTGTTTTAATTATAATTATTATTTTTTTTATTTATTTATTTTTTTTTATACTATTTTTTCTCATAAGAAACCTTGGTTGATTTTTCTTTAATTGACCCTAAGGCCATTGCTGGGTCAGAATACATAAGAGTTATAGTTTTACATAGAGTTCTAGGGAAGAACTTCAAAAAGCTTCTTCTCTAAAACTACAAGAGATAAAGATTTAATATTTTGTAATTACCATCAGCTTAATGTTCTCTATACATATTTGTTCAATTGGTCAAATTTGTCCCAGCCCCAGGTGTCACAGTTTTACATAGACTTATATAGGGAAAATAATAAAAATAATTCTTCTCTGAAACTACAAGAGTCAAAGGTTTAATATTTTGTATTTACACTCAGTTTATGATCCTCTACCAATTCTATTTGAATGGTGACCCTG
This sequence comes from Cyrtodaria siliqua, assembly GCA_037043455.1. Lineage (NCBI taxonomy): Eukaryota > Metazoa > Mollusca > Bivalvia > Adapedonta > Hiatellidae > Cyrtodaria > Cyrtodaria siliqua. The sequence continues at coordinate 29,244 of JAWPHD010015193.1, read as the reverse complement.
CCAGCCCATGGGTCACATGTCAATCTTGGTTTGAGTGTTTATATTAACGAAAGTTTGATTTGTTTTAAAGCTAGCCAAACTTGAGCCAAATACATTACTCTCCCTATATCTTGGTAATTGAAGATACTTTATAAACAAGAGGCCCAATGGGGCCTTTGGACGCACTATTGGCTAAAGATAAAGTTTATGTAAAAGGGGCCGTAACTCTTTCAAATATCATTCAACCGGAATATGGCGATGAATACACAACTAGGCTTGGTACTGATCATCCCTGACAAGTTTCGTTGAAATCCAGCCAGAGGTTCAGGAGAACTAGTTTGTACAAAGTTAGTGTATTAAAACCTTTAAGGGGTCATAACTCTGCCAAAATTCATTCAACCAGAACACGGCAATGACAGGTGCAACTAGGGTTCAAATATGACCCCACCCAACGGTCACATGTTTTACATAGATTTACATAGGGAAATAATAAATAAAAATACAAGAGCCAGAAGTTTAATATTTTGTTTTTATCATCAGCTTATGGTCCTCTACCAAGTTCGTTCAAATGGTGACCCTGGAGTAAAATTTGACCCTGTCCCCGGGGACACATTTTTACATAGACTTATATAGGGACAAATTAAAAAAAATATTCTTCTCTGAAATTACAAGAACCAACGGTTTAATATTTTGTATTTACACTCAGCTTATTGTCCTTACCAAGTTTGTTCAAATATTGACCCTGGGGTCAAATTTGGCCCTGGCTGGATTTCAACGAAAATGGACAAGGATTATCAGTATCAAGAAGGATAAAAATATCGGACAGGGAAAGCAGGATTCAGGGACGACAGTCAACCACAAAACACAAAAACAAACACGCAAACAGACAAACGAAAAGGCAAAAGTAATAAAAAATACAAACGACATCACAAACACAAAAGGGTTGACAATAGGGCTACCGCCTCGGAACGGTCAATGGCAAAGTAGGCCACTGGGGGTTTAAACCGGTTCTAGGGTGCACCAAACCTCACACTTACCCTACTTCATCCCATTAAAACGGGACAGTGTAAATAAAGAAATCCCCGCCATGATCTAATCTCTAACCAACAAGGCAGCATCAATTGGCAATATAAGTAAAACACAAATATGCTCGTGTAAATATAAAACAAAAAACAATAGCCTAGAAAGCCACAATCAATCCTAGTTGTGCATATCATCGTCATATTCCGGTTGAATGATTTTTGACAGAGTTATGGCCCTTTAAATGTTTTAATAGACACACTTTGTCCAGATTAGCCTCTTCTGAACTCCTTGCCGGATTTCAAAGAATCTTGGTGGGGATGATCAGTACCAAGCGGTTCAAGAGAACTAGCCCGGAAATTGCTTGTGTATCAAAAGCCTTTAAAGGGTCATAACTCTATCACAAATCTGGAAAGGGGTTCATGAGAACTAGTCCAGACAAAGTTTGAGTATTAAAACCTTTAAAGGGACATAACTCTGCCAAACATTATTCAACCGGAACACGGCAATGATTTGCTCAACTAGACCTGGAACTGATCATCCCTAAAACGTTTTGTTTAAATCCGGCCAAGGGTTAAGGAGAACACACTAGGCAGGACAATGTTTGTGTAGAGACATAACTCCGCAAAAATCATTCAACCGGAACACGGTGACGTTATATACAACTAGGCATGGTATTGATCATCCCTGAAAAGTTTCATTGAAATCCAGCCTTCGTCTTAATGAGGCCAAAATATTGCATATTTCAGAAAATCAAGGGCCATAAATTCTGGTGTAAATGTTCCAGTCTGACAGGTTTTCAAACCTGTTGGAGCTTTCATTGATATTAACAATCTGGTAAAGATTCGATGAAAAATGAATGCACTATCATCTTAATGAGGCCAAATATAGCATTTTTTAAATTAAAAAAAGGGCCAAAACTCCGTTGTTACTGCTCCGATCTGGCTGGATTTCGAACTTGTCCGATCTTTCATTAATATTATTAATCTTTTATAATATGGTAACGATCGGATTAAAAATGAAGGACCTGGACCTGGTAACAATCTGGTTAAGTTTGAAACAAACTGGATGATAAATGAAGGCTCTATCGTCTTAACAAGGCAATATATAGCATTTTTAACTAAATCAAGGACCATAACTGGTTTTCTAAGTAGTATGAACTTTCATTGATATTAACAATCTGGTAAAGCTAAGTAAAGATCGGATGAAAAATGAAGGTCCTATCGTCTTAAATAGGCAAAATACAGTACTTTTTAACTAAATCAAGGGACATAACTCCGTTGTAACTTCTCCGATCGGCTAGTTCTCAAACTAATTCGAGCTTTCATTAATATTAACAATCTGGTACAGGTTGGTAGCCATCGGATCAAAATTGAAGGACCTACCGCCTTAACAAATCAAGGCCATAACTCCGCTGTTACTGGATCGATCTGGCTGGTTTTTGACTAGTCCGAACTTTCATTAATATTAACAATCTGTTAAAGTTTGGTAAATATCGAATGAAAAATGAGGGCCCTATCGTCTTAACAAGGCAAAATATAGCATTTTAAATAAATAAAGGGTCATAACTCCGCTGTTAATGGTGCAATCTGGTTGGTTTTTGAACTTGTCCGAGCTTTCATTGATATTAACAATCTGGTAAAGGTTGGTAACGATCGGATGAAAAATGAAGGCCCCATTGTTTTAGCAAGGCAAAATATAGCATTTTTAACTAAATCAAGGGCCATTACTCCACTGTTTCTACCTGGTTTTCGAACTAGCACGAACTTTCATTGATATTAACAATCTGGTAAAGCTAAGTTAAGATCGGATGAAAAATAAAGGCCCTATCGTCTCAATGAGGCCAAATATAGTATTTTTAACTAAATCAAGGGCCATAACTCCGTTGCTCGGATCTGACTGCTTTTCCAATTTATCCGAGCTTTCATTATTAATAACAATCTGGTAAAGGTTGATAACGATCGGATAAAAATTGAAGGCCCTATCGTCTTAACAAGGGAACATATAGCATTATTAAATAAATCAAAGCCATAACTCCGCTATTACTGGTTCGATTTGGCTGTTTTTCTAACGTCTTCCAGCTTACATTAATATTAACAATCTGGCAACGTTTGGTAATGATCGGATGAAAAATAAAGGCCCTATCGTCTGAATGAGGCCAAATATGGTATTTTTTAACTAAATCAATGGCCATAACTCCGTTGCTCCGATCTGGCTGCTTTTCCAATTTATCCGAGCTTTCATTATTATTAACAATCTGGTAAAGGTTGGTAAAGATCGGATCAAAATTGAAGGCCCTATCGTCTTAACAAGGCAAAATATAGCATTTCTTACTAAATCAAGGGCCATAACTCCGCTGTTACTTGTTTGTCCTCGCTGGTTTTCGAGCTTTCATTGATACAATACGTTAACATTTGGAAAAGATCGGATGAAAAATGAAAGCCCTATTGTCTTAACAAGCAAAATATAGCGTTTGTAAATAAATCAAGGGCCATAACTCCGCTGTTACTGTTCAATCTGGCTGGTTTTTAAACTTATTCCAGCTTTCATTGATATTAACAATCTGGTAAAGATTGGTAACGTCGGATGAAAAATGAAGGCCCTGTCGTCTTAACAAGGCAAAATATAGCATTTTTAACTAAATCAAGGGCCATAACTCCGTTGTTACTGCTCCGATCTGCTCCGATCTGGCTGCTTTCCCAACTTATCCCAACCTATCCGAGCTTACATTATTATTAACAATCTCGTAAAGTTTGGTAACGATCGGATCAAAATGAAGGCCCTATCGTCTTAACAAGGCAAAATATAGCATTTTTAAATAACTCAAGGCCATAACTCCGCTGTTACTGTTTCGATCTGGCTGGTTTTCGCACTAGTCCGAGCTGTCAGTTATATTAACAATCTGAAAATATCGGATGAAAAATGAAGGCCCCATCGTCTTAACATGGCAAAGTATAGCATTTTTAAATAAATTAAGGGCCATAACTCCGCTGTTACTGGACCGATCTGGCTGATTTTTTAACTAGTATCAACTTTCATTGATATTAACAATATGGTAAAGTTTAGTAAAGATCGAATGAAAAATGAAGTGCCTATCGCCTTAATGAGGCAAACTATAGTATTTTTTAACTAAATCAAGGGCCATAACTCCGTAGTTACTACTCCGATCTGCTGCTTTTCGAACTTATCCGAGCTTTTATTAGTATTAACAATCTCGGAAAGGTTGGTAACGATCGGATCAAAAATGAAAGCCCTATCGTCTTAACAAGGCAAAACATAACATTTTTAAATAAATCAAGGCCGTAAAGAAAGATAAAAATATCGGACAGGGAAAGCAGCATTCAAGGACGACAGTCAACCACAAAACACAAAATCAAACACTCAAACAGACAAACGAGAAGGCAAACCTAATTTTAAAAAAGCAAACGACATCACAAACACAAAAGGGTTGACAATAGGGCTACCGTCTTGGAAAGGTCAGTGACAACAAAGGCCACTGGGGGTTTAAACCGGTTCTAGGGTGCACCAAACCTCACACTTACCCTACTGTCATCCCATTAAAACGGGACAGTGTAAATAAAGAAATCCCCGCCATGATCTAATATCTAAACAACAAGGCACCATCAATAGGCAATATAAGTAAAACACAAATATGCTCGTGTAAATATAATACAAAAAAAACAATAGCCTAAAAAGTCACAACGAAGGTACTCAATGACTTGGCAGAAGCTAGAGCAACGAGAGAATAAACCATTAAGCGCTCGACAAGAAAGATCATAAACTCCGCTGTTACTTGCCCGATTGGCTGCTTTTCGAACATATTCCAGCTTTCATTGATATTAAAAATCTAGTATAGATTGGTAACGATCGAATGAAATTTGAAGGCCATATCGTCTAACAAGGCAAACTATAGCATGTTTAACTAAATCAAGGGCCATAACTCCGCTGTTTATTGTTTGATCTAGCTGGTTATCATAGTTTTCTGAGATTTTAATGATATTAACAATATGTTAAAGTTTGGTAAAGATCGGATGAAAAATGAAGGCCCTATCGTCTTAATGAGGCAAACTATAGTATTTTTTAACTAAATCAAGGGCCATAACTCTGCTGTTACTTGCCCGATCTAGCTTGTTTTCGAACATATTTCAGCTTTCATTGATATTAACAATCTGGTAAAGATTGATAACGATCGGATGAAAAATGAATCCCTATCGTCTTAGCAAAGCAAAATATAGCATTTTTAATAAATCAAGGGCCATAACTCCGCTTTTACTAGTTTGATTTAGCTAGTTTTCGTACTTTTCTGAGCTTTCATTGATATTAACAATATGTTAAAATTTGGTAAAGATCGGATGCAAATATCGTCTTAACAAGGCAAAATATAGCATTTTAATTAAATCAAGGGTCATAACTCCATTCTTACTGGTCCGATCTAACTAGTTTTCGAACTTGTCTAAGCTTTCATTGGTATTAACAATCTGGTAAAGTGTGGTATATATCGGAAGAAAAATGAAGTCCCTATCGTCTTAACAATGCAAACTATAGCATTTTCTTAACTAAATCAAGGGCCATAACTCCGCTGTTACTATTCCGATCGGGTTGGTTTTCGAACTCATACGAACTTTCATTAATATTAACAATCTTGTAAAGTTTAGTAAAGATCGGATCAAAATTGAAGGCCCTATATCGTCTTAACAATGTAAAATATAGCATTTTTAAATAAATCAAGGCCATAAGTTCGATCTGGCTGGTTTTCGAACTTATCCAAGGTTTCATTAATATTTAGAATCTGTAAATGTTTCGTAAATATCGGATGCGCAACAGGGCTTGGTACTGATCATCCCTGCCACGTTTCGCTGAAATCTGGCCAGAGGTTCAGGAGAACTAGTCTATACAAAGTTAGTGTATTAAAACCTTGAAAGGGTCATAACTGCCAAAATCCATTCAACTGGAAAACCGCGACGATAACCGCAACTAGGCTTAGTACTCGTCATACTCGCCAAGATTCGTTGAAATCCGGCCAAGGAATCAGAAGAACTATTCGGGACAAAGTCTGTGTATTAAAACATTAAAGGGTCATAACTCCGCCTAAAAGCATTTGACCGGAACAAGGCAATGCCATGCACAACTCGGCTTTATACTGATCTTCTTTGCCAAGTTTCAATGAAATCGGGTCAGGGGTTGAGGAGAACAAGTCCTGACAGAAATCGTGTATTAAAACCGTTAAAGGGCCATAACTCCGCCAAACATCTTTCAGATGATATGCACAACTAAACTTGGTACCGATCATCCCTGAAAAGTTTCGTTGAAATTTGGACAGCTGAAAAATGAAGGGCCTATCGTCTTAGCGAGGCAAATTAAATAAAGGGTCATAACTCTGGTGTTACTGGTCCGATCTGGCTGGTTTTAGAACTCGTCAGAGCTTTTATTGATATCTACAATCATGTAAAGTTTAAAAAAAGATCGGATGAAGGCCCTATCGTGTTAACGAAGCCAAACTATAGCATATATTTTTCAGAAATTCAAGGGCCATAAATCCGGTGTTACTTACCAAATTTGGTTGGTTTTCGAACTTGTCGAAGATTTCACTGATATTAACAATCTGGTAAAGTCCGAGAAGGATCGGATGAAAAATAAAGGCCCTATCGTCTTAGCGATGCAAACTAAATCGAGGGCCATAACTCTGGTGATACTAGACCGAACTGGCTGGTTATAGAACTTATCCAAGCTTTCATTAATATTAACAATCTGTTAATGTTATGTAAATATCGTATGCGCAACAGGGCTTGGTACTGATCATCCCTGCCACGTTTCGCTGAAATCTGGCCAGAGGTTTAGGAGAACTAGTCTATATAAAATTAGTGTATTAAAACCTTGCCAAGTTTAATTGAAATCGGGTCAGGGGTTCAGGAGAACTAGTACTGACAGTAATTGTGTATTAAAACCGTTAAAGGGCCATAACTTCGCCAAAAATCGTTCAACCATAACACGGTGATGATATGCACAACTAAGCTTGGTACTGATCATCCCTGAAAAGTTTCGTTGCAATTTCGCCAGGGGTTCAGGAAAACTAGTCCAGACAAAATGTGTGCATTTAAACCTTTAAAGGGCAAAAAATTGACCAAAAATCATTTAACCGGAACACGGCGACGATATGCACAACTAGGCCTGGTACTAATCGTCACGAAAATGTTTCGTTGAAATCCGGCCACGGGTTCAGGAAAACTAGTCCAGACAAAATGTGTGTATTAAAACCTTTAAAGGGCCACAACTCCACCAAACCATTCAACCGGAACACTGTGACGATATGTACAACTAGGCCTGTTACTGATAATGACTGCAAAGTTGCGCTGAAATCCAGCCAAATGAAGGTCATATCGTCTTCACGAGGCAAAATACAGAATCTCTGAACTAATTCAAGGGTCATAACTCTGCTTTGACTAATCCAATTTGGTTGGTTTTCAAACTTTTCGAAGATTTCATTGATAATAACAATCTGAAAAGTCTGATAAGGATCGGATGAAAAATGAAGGCCCTATCGTCTTAGTGAGGCAAACTAAATAAAGGGCCATACCTCTGGTGTTACAGGTCCGGTCTGGCTGTTTTAGAATTCGCCAGAGCATTCATTGATATCAACAAGATTGGTTTTCAAAGATTTGTCGAAGATTTCATTGATAGTAACGATCTGGTAAAGTCTGATAAATGAATGAATGAATGTTTTACGGCACGTCGACACATAAATAGGTCATATTGTGCCCAAAAACCGATGAAAAATGAAGAAATTAAGTAGTAATTAAAAATTTATGTAAATATATAAAGATAAAACTATTAAAAATAAGGGATGATATGGTAGAACTTAAACTTTATATGTAAATCAACATGCCCGTCAACCGGGTATATAAACAAGTAAATATATATAAGAACATATAATAATGATTTATATAGTCTGGTTTCTTTTAGGAAATCTAAAACAAGACTAAAATCTATATTATCAAATAACTCTTTCATAGTATTAACATTGTAGTACCTTTGACGCTTAGGATCACAGTCTACAGATGTAGTACTACGGGGTCGTATGTCATGCTTGGTACATTTAATAACACGGTCAGGACTTTGCGTTGTAATTTCCATAATCAGTTGGTACATATAAAACAGTCCGAATAATTACACATTCATAATACGCTATGAACATCCTATTATATATATACACATCCGTTTAGTATAGTGGTTTTCAGTACTTCCATTTGTTAACTACTTAAATAGTCCCTATTATTAAATGTCTTAGGTTCACAAAGTATAATAGCATTTAGAAACTTTCAAATGTCCAATCTTCCAATTAGTATGTAACTATGACTGCCCTACTATACTGGCTTACATAGTATAGTTTAACTTATCCCACACCCTGTCTTAGACTGCGGGGATCCATCTGACAAGATCGAATGACTCTCCACTACTCAACCACCGACCCCAGACTCTCTACTAGACTTTCCGTGCGCTCAGTATTATACTTGAAGATTACCCATACTGCTTTTCGGCAGATAGTCATGCCCCACATATGGACATCGGCCTGTATCATTGTATGCATAAATTACCCTCAAATTACCCTCAAGACCTTTTAGCAAATGGTCTCCACTAATATGGCAATACCTCTTAACTCCCCCAGACATCCAGAGAAACTAAGTTTAGAACAGGTAAACAATAACAGGTGTTCAGATGATTAACCAACAACTAACTGACAGTATTAGGAAACTCCCATTGCATGATCAGTTATAAGAGGGGTGTATTTTAACTCTAATTGTGTTACATTTATAAACTATTATTAGGTTAAGTACAATGGCAAGGCTGTAGTGTTACATATTCCTTCCCTACTAATATGAAATATGTTGATAAATCAAAAGATTTCTAACTGAGTCTTTCACTACAACTAAACATAATCTGTGCTGCTAATGTTCATCACTGTGATTTCTGCAGAGCGTTCATATATATATTCATTACTGCAAAACGTCTAAATCAGTAAATATAACACTAAATGAGTCACTACATATTTTCACATATTAACACACATAAATGAGTCTTTTCTCTAATATCAATGATAATCCATTTTTCACTGCATAATCCGGTTAGGCTCCATCCAACGTACACTGTTCGATTCCGTGATAATCCGAGAATTGGTGAGTCTTACGTAAATCAGGATACCTCGATTTTCGAAACTGTTCACTGCTTAAATAAATAAACGCAGTTCCCCTGTAACATTTCGTACGCCGTATCTATTTATTATGCCAAGGTCAATATACTTCTGATAAGTGACTGATCATGGATGTGTATTAGACCCTCTTATCTTGGTAGTGCTTGATGTTATGTCCAATTACCGATAGATGAATTATACAGTATCTTCTTTATCAACAAAATACATCGGATACAAGTCCACGCACTACATTTTATCTATTGATTATAGTTACAAACTCCAACTATGCACACGTTTACGTTTATTGTTCCATCTACGGTTCTAACTTCCCCGTATCAACATCAATTGATGATGCCACCAGTTCAATTCATGAACTTCACTACGCGTCAGTCGCTTCTTCTCTCCTTTCCCGTCAATGCAGGAGAATACTTGCTCTCCTAAGGTCAACTCTGGACTTCTCAAACTTAGTTGAACATCGACTGTCTCATATATCGCATGAGCGAATGCCGAATTAAGAAAGGTCATATCTCATCAGCAGTCATAAAACATATCCTGCCTTTAATTACATCAACTTACAATATTGTTATGTACAAATAAACAGTATAACATGTATTATACTTCTCAACATTATGAATACAATTCATTAACGCAACCATCTAATACAAATGCATGGTTCCCCTTTAATATCTCACTATTGAAGATATTTTTTTCTATCAGGCGTTAAAACACCTTCAAACAGGTCAGCTATACTTGTACCTATGTTCCTATTATATTCCCCAATTAAAATCATCTGTTCTTATGCTTATCAATAATCCTGCCAGAATAAAGATATCTAAACCCATTAATTTATCATTTTAGTCTGATGGTGTTTTTTCTGTCTGCCTCAGCATAGGTGTTATCATTTATATTTTATTCATACCATTTGGCTTCCTGAGATGTAGCATTTAAAGGCATACGAGACAATACTGAATTATTCGTATCTGCAACGTACTCAACTTTGCAGTCATAGCCAGCTGTACTCAGAACCCATAATCGTACACATCTATTATACATTTTTGTATGTATCAATTTTATCGCAAAATGAAAACATGATATTGATGTACAGCCTTACTCAAAGTATTCAACTGCTCATGCGTATAATTCCATTTTAGGTAAAGGGAAAACTTATCCATACTTTACCGGAAAACAATATACTCAATGCCTATTGACTTATCAACTTGACATTACATATTAACTGATGCCGCATCATTATCATATCATCTACAAACCAATTTTGTGTTGTTTTGTTTTCCGAAAAAAACATATTATTCTTTAAAGATTAAATTATCATTCTGGCAGAACTATCTTTTCGGACTTATTACTTTAAGTCCTACGTTCACCATTTCCCCCATTATAATGTTATCATATTTGATACACCCTTCTCCAGTATCTAACTGGCAGTAAATTATGTATTGGCAATTTGCACCATTTAAGTATTGAGTTAAACGGCAGTCACGTACCTGTAGATCTAATATCTGATTTGCTATTGCTAATAATGTATTTTACAAAACGTGTATACTCATTGAATCCCATTGAAACTATGTTGTACAAACATTGTTCAACATAATAATGTCTTTATTTTCATCTACAAACAAATAACGTTACCACCAAGATTAATGTAAGACTGCAGTTCTCCTTTCAATGCAGTTTATATACTCACTCGTATACTTAATTTTAATGTGAATTTTAAATACCCTATTTAAAATAAATTTAAGTTTTCTAAACACTATTCATCCATATTCAATTTTTTCGGAACCGACCTCAGTTTGAAACAATTATTTTTTTCTTATTTAATTAACATTCTCTCATATTTGATATTAAATTCTCAACAAGGCAGCTTATGCATTTTTCTTGCTAATTTGGTACTCACAAAAATAATTCTGGTATTATTCTCACCTTGGATACATAAATCCGAATTTTCCAATTTCACTAGTTCCGTGTTCCACAGCCGCTTTAAATATGAATTGTCAATAAACGTTCATAAAGTCGTTGAGCTCCTAAAAATGTAAATGGATCCTGAGCCACGGCAACCAAATCAAGCCATGTAGCACTACGGGGTCGTATGCCATGCTTGGCACATTTAATAACAAGGTCCGGACTTCGCGTTGTGATTTCCATAATTAATTGGTACATATAAAACAGTCCGAATAATTACACTTTCATAATACGCTATGAACATCCTATTATATATATGCACATCCGTTTAGTATAGTGGTTTTCAGTACTTCCATTTGTTAACTACTTAAATAGTCCCTATTATTAAATGTCTAAAGTTCACAAAGTATAATAGCATTTAGAAACTTTCAAATGTCCAAATCTTCCAATTAGTATGTAACTATGACTGCCCTACTATACTGTCTTACATAGTATAGTTTAACTTATCCCACACCCTGTCTTAGACTGCGGCGATCCATCTTACAAGATCGACTGACTCCACTACTCAACCACCGACCCCAGACTCTCTACTAGACTTTCCGTGCGCTCAGTATTATACTTGAAGATTACCCATACTGCTTTTCGGCAGTTAGTCATGCCCCACATATGGACATCGCCCTGTATCATTGTATGCATAAATAGACCCACAAGACCTTTCGGCGAATGGTCTCCACGAATATGGCAATACCTCTTAACTCCCAGACTTCCAAAGAAACTAAGTTTAGAACAGGTAAACAATAACAGGTGTTCAGATGATTAACCAACAACTAACTGACAGTATTAGGAAACTCCCATTGCATGATCAGTTATAAGAGGGGTGTATTTTAACTCTAATTGTGTTACATTTATAAACTGTTATAAGGTTAAGTACAATGGCAAGGCTGTAGTGTTACATACATTCCAACAAGATGTGTTTGACCGTTAACGGTGCAAAGCAGGGTATAAATTCTTGTAATTGCTCAGCTTATAATAAATATGAATGAGTATAACGTGTATGCCCTATCCTGCACCGGGCTAGGACAACTTCCTCTCGACGAATGGGTCTACTAGAAGAACGCCATTCTGCAAGTAACGGTTTAATTGAATGGAGTTTATTGTTAACTGACAAATCCCAAGCGACTTGCCAAGAGTTACGAATAAATGTGTTAATACAACTTTTAAAATCAGTATAAGGTAATTTAGCATTATATATATATTAGCTATATGTAAAACTATTGCTGCTTTAGCAGCACTATCAGCTCTATCATTACCACGTATTCCTATACATGGCTTGGAAGCCAGCAGAGAATAATAACATTATCAACTATAAGAGAATTGTACTTTTCTAAAAGCTGAAGCACAACTGGGTTATCATGTTTCATGTTACCCAGTGCTTGAAGAGATGGAAGGTTAGAGGCAAACTAAATCAGGGGCCATAACTCCGGTATTACTAGTCCGATCTGGCTGGTTTTAGAGCTCATCCGAGCTTTCATTGATATTAACAATCTGGTAAAGTTTAAAAAGGATAGGATGAGAAATGAAAGCCCTGTCGCGTTAACGAGGCAAAATATAGCAATTGTAACTAAATCAAGGGCCATAACTCCTGTGTTTCTGAACCGCCTTGTTTTCAAACTCGTCCGAACTTTCAATCAGGTAAAATTTGAAAAAGATCGGATGAAAAATGAAGGCTCTATCGTTATAACGAGGCCAAATTATAGTATATTTCAGAAAATCAAGGGCAATTACTCTGGTGTAAGTTGTCCGATCTGGCTGGTTTTCGAACTTGTCCGAGCTTTCATTGATATCAACAATCTGGTAGAGTTTGGTAAAGGTCGGTGTTAACGAGGCAAAATACAGCAATTTTAACTAAATCAAGGGCCATAACTCCGTTGTTACTGGTCCGAACTGACTGGTTTTCAAACTCGTCCGGGCTTACATTGACATCAACAATCTGGTAAAGTTTGAAAAGTTCGGATCAAAAATGAAGGCCCTATCGCGTTAACAAGGCGAAATATAGCAATTTTAACTGAATCAAGGGCAATAACTCCGCTTTTACTAGTCCGAACTGGCTTGTTTTCGAACTCGTCCGAGCTTTCATTGATATTAACAATCTGGTAAAGGTTGAAACATATATGCTATAGATTGGCCTCGTTAACACGATAGGGCCTTCATTTTTCATTGGATCTTTCACATGATTGTTGATATCAATGAAAGCTCTGAGGAGTTCTAAAACCAGCCAGATCGGACCAGTAACACCAGAGTTATAGCCCTTTATTTAGTTTGCCTCGCTAAGACGACAGGGCCTTCATTTTTCATCCAATCCTTATCAGACTTTTCCAGATTGTTACTATCAATGAAATCTCGACAAGTTCGAAAACCAACCAAACTGGAATAGTAACAGCAGAGTTATGGCCCTTGGATTAGTTCAAAGATGCTGTGTTTTGCCTCGTGAAGACGATAGTACCTTCATTTGGCCGGATTTCAGGTACATATCGTCAGTTTTTTTGTTGAATGATTTGGCGGAGTTATGGCCCTTTAAAGGTTTTAATACACAAACTTTGTCTGGCTCTCCTGAACCCGTGGCCGGATTTCAACGAAACGTTTTAGGAATGATTAGTAGCAGGCCTAGTTGTGCATTGGTGCTGTGTTCCGGTTGAATGATTTTTGGTCGAGTTATTGCCCTTTAAAGGTTTAAATACACACATTTTGTCTATACTAGTTTTTCTGAACCCCTGTCCAAGTTTTAACGAAACTTTTCAAGGACGATCGTTACCAAGCTAAGTTGTGCATATCATCACCGTGTTATGGTTGAAAGATTTTTGGCGGAGTTATGTCCCTTTAATGGTTTTAATACACAGATTTTGTCCTGACTAGTTCTCCTGAACCCCTGACAAGATGTCAATGAAACTTGGCAAGGAAGATAAGTATAAAGGCTAGTTGTGCATATCATTGCCTTGTTCCGGTCAAATGATTTTTGGCAGAGTTATGGCCCTTTAAGGTTTAGTTCATGTACCACGACCAATATATCAAAACTATTGACTTCCTGACTTTCCGCGATTAAAGAACATATTGGAAAGGCCTTCGAGAACTCAGGAATCAATCTGTTTTGGTCTATCAAGAACTCTGGAGAAGTTCTTGACAAACTATGATGTAAGCATTTTCATGCCTCTTCTCTAAGCACCTACGATTTTTCAACACTGTATACTTCACTACCACATAATTTTATCAAAGAAAATTTTTCTAGCTTGTAATAATGTCAGTGCTTTCTTTACTAACGCCCCCATTGATAAGTATAATTTGTGGACTTGTACTGATGTTTGTAGAGCCTTATCTTTTCTTCTGGATAACATCTTTATAAGATACGGTAAAACTATTTACCGCCAGGTTGTTGGTATTCCTATGGGTACTAACTGAGATTTTATGTTGAGTTTGTCACCTGCTAGCCAGGGTGAAATTATTGACGCATTTAATAATACTTCTCGGTATCTTGATGACATACTCAATATTGATAATCCGTTCTTTGTTCATATGGTTACTAACATTTATCCACCAGAGCTCACGTTGAATAAAGCTAACAGTTCGGATACAGTAGCAGCATTTCTCGATCTTCATCTCTCGATTTCAAATGAGTGTGTTCATACTAAAATCTATGATAAGAGAGATGATTTCAATTTTAACATTGTTAACTATCCAAACCTGGATGGAGATGTACCTCGTGCTACCTCATACGGGGTGTATATCTCCCAGTTCATTCGATTTGCTAGAGCGTGTAATGATGTTATAGACTTCAATGATCGAAATCAAGTTATTACAAGTAAACTTCTTCAGCAGGGTTTTCGTTATCACAAACTACGTAGATCTTTCGCTAAATTCTACCGCCGCAATGAGGGCCTGCTGGAAAAGTACAACACCAACCTTAAAACACTTCTAAGACTAGGCATATCACAACCCTCATTTTATGGAGATGTGGTCTATAAACTTCGAAAGTTAAAGGGGTCTGACGGGTTTCCTCACCACTTTACAAATTTAATCAGGAAGTTCGTCAGAAAAGGATATAACCCTTTGGTTTTACAGCGCACTGCATGTTTAGTGATTGACCCCTATACAGTCAGTCATTACGCTTCACTTTTCACTTGTGCGATGCCTGGACTACCTCTTGGGACTCTATGATTGTACCTACTGAAACCCCAACTAAGGGAGGTGGGTGCATGAGCTTTTGTCCCTCGAGTTTACTGGTCGTACCCTAGACTGGTTTTCTCTTTAGCTGCAACTACTATGGTTGTTCAGTACGATTCTGGATACATCCTGAGATGTTTATTTTTGTTTTTGTATGTGTTTCTTTAGTTAGTTTCTCTGGATGTGGACTTTATTTTAGAGAATTCCTTTTGATGGGATGTAGTTTTGTTTACACTGTCTTGTCTATTGGGCACTGGAGACAGGATAATAGCGAGGATTGTGCACATATAAAATCGATTCAAGCTAACTGCCTACTGACCGTTCCAAAAAAAGAGTTTGACAATGGACCTTTGGAAACGGCCGAGCACGACACATACGAAATACTGCAGTCTCGGTTTGATTGAGACTGTTCATGAGCGGTAGTGAAATATGCTAGCTACGGCTCACGCCCTCTAGCCCCGGGTTGAGCAGAACTCAATATTCATAAAATCAATAGTACACAATTTTAACCATCCCAAAGATGGCATGCCTACGGCGGTGGACATGGAGTTATATGCTTCCCGATGTCGGTAAACCTGTCTTCACCACCCTTTCTGTTGTTTTTGTCTCTTTCATTGTATTTTCAAGTCCTTGTTTGCAGTACAGTGCGGACCTACGATGTCATTGCCTTTGGACGCTATGGTTTCTATAGGACCCTATATCTCATTTTTTTTAATACACAAACTTTGTCCAGACAAGTTCTTCTGATTCCCTTGCCGGATTTCAACGAATCTTGGCGAATATGATGAGTACTAAGCCTAGTTGCGCTTATCGTCGCGGTGTTCCAGTTGAATGAATTTTGGCAGAGTTATGACCCTTTAAATGTTTCAATACACTAATTTTTTATAGACTAGTTCTCCTGAACCTCTGGTCAGATTTCAGTGAAACGTGGCAGGGATGATCAGTACCAAGCCCTGTTGCGCATGTCATCGCCATGTTCTGTTTGAATGATTTTTGACGGAGTTACGACCCCTTATATGAAAACTTTAACCTTAGCCAGTAGAGCCTCCACATGCCCACAGGAACCTAATAATCCTTAAATATACCTTATATATATCATAAATGTCAGCGTACAATTTTTCCTTCATCCAACCAGCAATGTTCTATTATTAATACTATTGTTACTTCCCTTGATCAAAATTTCTCCATTTATTTTATTTTTAGCCTTTATAGCCAACATTGCCAAACAATAAGTTAAACAGTTTTATTTAAACAGCCGTGTATTTTAGTGTTTTTTTGTTTCACATACATACTTCATCTTTTAAGGTTCCTCCAATATCAATAGAAATTAGTCATTTTTTAAAATCCAGGTTCAGATAACAGAATCTACTCTTTGATTTACCTATTGATTTACTAAAATGAAACACTGCAATCTAGAAGCACTGATCAACAGTTAATTAAGGTTTAAATATCGTAGAAATGAAAAATGGAATTTATATGTATTTTTTCTCATTATTACTCCATACGAGGAAATGAAACAATTAAGCGACTGTAAACTCCCTTTTGGTAAGACTGATCAGTTCAACACTGGTGGCTGGATTTGCACAATTTTCATACGACTGTCGACAGATGCTCAGCCAGTTAAGCATTTATTTAGTAACACTATGCCAAATGTGAACTGACATTATTAATCAAGTATTCTGGATTCCAGAGGGGAGGTGGGTTACAACCTCAATAAAACTGAACCCGATTCTGGTAGAACTTGTACATGTGTTGACACTTAACCAATGCCGGTAGAACTTGTACATGTGTTGACACTTAACCAATGCCGGTAGAACCTTTACATGTGTTGACACTTAACCAATTCCGGTAGAACTTGTACATGTGTTGACACTTAAATCACTGAAGACTCCAACTCAGCTGCTATATAGTAGTATCTTAATTTACATTGTGATCATAGTGAGATGAAGAAAAAAAATGAACACTTTTTTAAAATGATACTAATATGAAAATGTGGTCAACGGAAGAAAAGTAAATATGCAGTCTACCCACATGCAATATGTATACACCTCAAAATAATGTAAGACTATGGTCATTTTGTAAAGTGCTGTAATTGAAAAATTTACTGTCTTCTTGCAATTTTTAAGTTTATTTATTTGTATTCTTTTACAATTGTTACATTACACACATGACATATTAACCTTTTATATGAATATGAAATTATTACTGTTCTATTCGGTCGTCCTTAAATTATTGTGCGGAGTATATAATACCAGAACAAAGTTGTACCAGAATCTGGATTTTAACCATAAACACATCAATTAACACATACATCCTTAACTCAACAAACACCAGGGCAAAACACATACTCCGAGTTTAACACATACATTATATTTATATTTCACATGTAACGATGTTAAATGTTATTTAAAGATCAGCATGTCAGGTTTTCAAGGTTTTATTCCAGGAGGGTTGCCACCCACAGAAGTGAGCATGTTATTAACATTAACACTTTTGCCGCCAAATTTCAAATGTTGTCTGCTAACATTTAAATTCAAATATTTCGGTGATATTTTATATATAAAGTGTTGCGGAAAACATTCTTACCGAGTGGCGACCAGTGTAAACCCTAATCAGTCTGCACATGAAGTACAGGCTGATCTTGGTGTACATATGTCGTAAATGTCTTCGAATGTGGCATCGAAAGGGTTAAAGGTGGAGGCCATACAACACAAGTCAGTTATTACCTATCTGGTTCCCATGCAATGCGCTGCTTCTTCTGCAGATATTAGTGCTGAATTAATTTACTGCTAAATAAGGAGTCGTTTTTACTCAGGCTCATTCATTACGCTCTGGACTCTGTGGAATGGAACATATCATTATTTGTCTGTTTGAAGTCGACCTCTACACCCTCATGAACCCTGATGTACACCCTTTAACATTAGTTTTTTTCACTGAAGCTTGAAAATTTCACAGCATTGATTGTGTTCCTTTGTGAAATTATAGAAGAAGGATAAAAAGAAAACGTTCCTGACACATCACTGATGAAAATATTAAAGTTGTTTTAATAATGATATTGTTATTGTCTACATTTTGGGGTAGTTTTCTTGATCGTATGGCTTCGTATCATCAAAATATTCATCAATAGGCTGACTAAAAGCGTCATTTTTTCGGAAAGGAGTATCTCGAGTTTTTGCACTTGACACGCCCTGCAAGGAAAAATAAAATATTATAAATACTGTCATATGAGAGAATTATTATGCACACACTGTTGCTAAAAATAATTAAAGAACACATGCCACCCTGAGGTATTTTCAAGCAATAAATTAGTAATTCAATTTATTGATCCAGTATTTCGTTTTTCGGGATGGTGAAGAGGCTACGTTTTAAAACCAGCTTCTCTCCTGGGCGGGGAGGGGTCTCTTAAAAGATGGGCTTAAGCAGAGTATGAAATAACAGCCATGCCGTCTGCTATTCCAAGACTCCACCGAGTCTCAGGTTATAAAAGTGCGTTGAAATATTCAATTTATAAATCCAATATTTTAAATTTAAAACCATTTTTCGGGATGGTAAAGAGGCTATGTTTTAAAACCAGAGTTTGAAATAATCGCTGATCTGCCATCCCAAGCCTGGTCAGGAATGGGCCACAGGATCTGGCCACTTTTGATTTTTACCAAGAAACTGACAGCATCATTGCCATTAAAGGGACACATGGAGACACACCGCATCCCATTACTTTTTCTACATAACCTGAATTTGTTCAAACATTAATATACATTATAAGTATAGTATATAGCAGATTATATAGAGGATATTTGTTGGTTTGTCGTGAATATAGGATTTATTTTCATCGAGAAGTGAGAAAACTCATATTTTCACGAGTCCTTTAGCACGAGTGAAAATACAAGTTTTCTCACTTGATTTATTTTCATCGTGCTAAAGCACTCGTGAAAATATAAGTTTTCTCACTTCAAGATAAAAATAAATCCTATATTCACGACAAACCAACAAATATTCTATTTATTATATACTTTTTATCATGCAACACTACCAAACTGTTTCAAACATAAAATACGTTTCGTTCCGACAGTTCCCCTTTAACCTATTTGCGGATAAATATAGTAATGCCAGCGCGTGAGGCGATTTACATATATTTAGTGCGCATAGAATATAGTTCTAAACTTTGACACGAAGTATGTCTGTTATAAGCAAATGTAGAAAAAAGTAGTTCCATTTTTTCCGGCAGTGAGAATATAAACAATGAGAATATAAGGTTTATTCTAACCATACAATCCACAATTTCACTGGGAAGTATATAATAAACGTGCATATTACTAACTGCTGATTACATTGCACCAATAATATATTTAAACCTATGGTAGAATAAGAAAAAAAAAAATGAAAACTCAAACTTTTATTTTATTATATGCAAGCAGGTTTAAAGTCAAAATGATACCATTTTGCTGTTTATTTACTATCCTAAAATTGAATAAAAAAATAAAATTGTGTTCAGCAATGTTTTTTTTTATTGACCACATTTTAGAAACTTACTGCTATTTTATCTTTATGTTCACTCCAAAACGTTACTGGCTGCTCAGTCCTGTAATTGTGATTCTGAAATGAACAACAACAATGTTTTCATAGAAATTAGTTGAACATTGTTTTCACAGAAATTAGAACTTTAAACATTGTTTTCACAGAGAAACTATTAATCTTAATCAGCTAAGCATGACTATAGTAGTCTTTGCGTCCATTGTAAACCTAGATCAGGGTTTACAATGTCTGGCTGCTGATCAGGCATTCCCAAAAACACCCCTTTGACACATAAATGGAATGGTCTAAAATTCAAAAAAAGAACAGTCCATTATATGTATGTAGCGGGTTAAGGGTTAAACAAGAAATGTCACAAGTAAGTGACAAATGCCCCAGAAAAGTTTTTCTTATAGTAGTTCCTAAATTTTTGAAATGCTGTTACAGGCAAAACACAATGGTAGATGGAAGGTAGAGTGATTTCTGCACACAGCAGACCTTCTGATCCTGTTAAACATTTTTGTGCAGTTGGATGAAATTCTCTTAATATGTATTTCGATTTGTGGCCGACATAATTTGTATGTATTTGATCTTTGACCTCATGAAACTTCAAAGGTTAATCACAATGAGAAGACCTGTGCGTCATATGCAAGAATCAGGTTTGTATCTCAAAGGTCAAGGTCACATTTGGAGTTCAAAGGTTAAAGGAATCAGAATTATGTCTCGGCCATAACTTTGAAAGCACTTTGAAAGCACCAAAGGGAATTTCATGAAACTTCACACACATTAATCGCAATAAGAAGGTGTGTACCTCAAAGGTCACACATGGAGGTCAAATGAGTCAAAATGGAGGTAAAGTGTCAGATAAGTCAAAATCATACGTCTGTTATAAATTTGTTGAACGTTTTTGAATGTTTATGAACGTACTGAACGGAATGTAATTCAAACTTAGAACACAAATATTAGAAAACAATAACATGCACACAAGAATCAGGTCGGTATCTCAAAGGTCAAGGTCACATTTAAAACGTTAAAAATCAAATGCATTAAAGTTCTGTCTTTGCCATCACTCTAGAGTATCCGCGGCCGAATGGTTAACGACGTTGCGTTGTAAACCATCGCCTCTCACCGCTGCGGGTTCAAATCCCACTGGGAGCTCGACTTGTAAGTGAGGAAGTGTCCATTCTTACGGATGGCGGGATGTGTACAGTACTGGTTCTACCCAGGAAAAGTGGGCAGTTCACCACAAAAAAAAATCAACCGTCATATATAACCTTACGTGTGTTGAAAATGACGTAAAACACCAAACAAACAAAACAAACAAACAAACCATCACTCTAAAATTACATAAGGGAATTTCCTCAAACTACACACGAATGTGTAGAAGGATCAAAAGGTGTGTTGTACACATACTTCACGTTTCCAATGACCATTGTGTTTTACCAGTAAACCTTAACATCTCAGCAATGTAGGAATTACAACATGAAAACCTTCTCCAGGGAATTTGTCACTTAATGGTGCCATTTCTTTTAATAAGGCTTGGTTTGCATTTTCATATTTACTTGACACTACTCTTAATGTAAGTATACAGTGCATTGGGTAGTAAAGGATCACTATGGTTAAAAGCGCAAATTTAAAACTAAACAACTTACATCCTTCAGGCAGTAACGGATCACTTTTCTTGAAAGGTGCTACACTAAGTGAGCAATTACTCAAGGAAATATGTGTCGAATCTTTGGGCTAATGTATATTTGTATGCTTATATGATCAAATAAGGAAAGTTTTATAAAAAAAAAATGCATACAAGCTGAATAAATGAAATGTAAACATAAACTGATCTGCTACTACCACTGATCGCTACTAGCGCAAGCATGGTATTATACTAATAAAACATTTATTTGTTATCATAAGTTGCTCTAATTTTGATCATGCTCTTTTAAAGCAGTGACTGAATGTTATCGGATTTTCGAATTTAGTATTTATTTTCCATTTTATTTGATGAATCTTTTAAAAATATATTGATGAGATTTCATACGAAATTTGTAACTTCCATAAAAAAAGAAATAAATATAATGTAACTGGGGTACTTATAAGATTAAGTGTCGTCTTGTGTATAATAACTTAGTAACCTTGTCACACTGAACCACATTTTTTATTCGGTGAAAATAGTAATTTTTATCAGTAACCTTGTCACACTGAACCACATTTTTTATCCGGTGAACATTTCACGTGTGTATAAATATACTTACTCTGGTAGGTTTTGGAGGTACATGTTGGAAAGTATCAATGTTAAAATCCTTAGCTGTCATAGATTTGTAGTCTAGAGGTTCTGGTTCTGGAGGGTTGAGTTCATCTGCAAACACTTCTTGTCTGCAAATACATATACATTATAAGGCCAAGCATAAAGAATTGTTGGTTAGCTGTTGGATCCCTATCTATACACAAGAACAAAGCCCTGTTCTTTACACCTGCTACATCACAGGTTGGGTGGGGGCAGGGGTTACAAATTACTTGAGTTTTTTTAGTAAATGTTTCAGCCTTGTCAGGCATAGGGATGCAGACTGTGGATATGGTGGTCTGTCACAGGTCAAATAGTTAGTGAATTCAAACAGTCATTTTTTCAAAGAGAATAATTATATCAATACTGTGTGAGCAAAGTATAAAGTTTAGAACCGTTAGGTTTACTTATCTTCTAATTTGCTATAATGGTACGAAAATATATGGGTACTAAACTTTCCCTGAACAAATTCTTCACTATAATTACACTTGAACTCGGACTGGCAATACAAATAAAATCTAGATTTGAAATTTTATTTTTACTTTTATTTGGGCAAAAATAGGACAGGCTCTCCCATAAACTCTCCCATAAATCAACAAATAAAAAAACTCTGGCCTAAAAGTGCCAAACTTTAACAAGTAACTTATTTGATGACTATATTTGGAATTTTGTTCCTTATAACACTTGTTATTGCAGCAAATATTTATATCTCAGTTTATTGTGACAGTATGGATTTGTTTGTTTCAAAAACACACTTCATTCCGTCAGTAAAGGAATCATTTTTTTCTGAGAGGTGTTGCAGTTATGGAAAAATGAACCAAATCATTTCACCACTCCATAAATGTATGCTTATATATCTTCAAGCATGGAAAATTACAGAATAATCTAAGATACATAAGCTGAGAAAATTGAATTTATACGGAAATTGATTATTTTACTACTTATATTCTATACGGCACCGTTATACATTGTACTAGGTGGGAAAATAGCAAACATATTGCTTTTTGAGAATGGACTTAATTTTGTTTGCAAAGGATCTAACCTGAGTGTTTAATATTTGCCATAGTCGGCAGACAATTTCCTGTCCGTTATATAACACAATATGATATGTACTATATTTTTTAACAGGGCCAATCAGGTCAATAGGATAAACAGGGCCAATCAGGTCAATAGGCTTTAAAGGGACACATGGCAATCTTGAGTTTTAAATCAGTAGAGCGATTTATTAATCCTGTATCATTTTGACTTTAAAACTGCCTGCATATAAATAAAAAATCGAAAATTCTATTTCCTTCAATATTCTACACATTTTCTAAATATATTAATTATTGGTGCAATATTATTAAAAGTCAATAATATGTAAAACAATTTGCTTTGAACTATTCTAGCAATTAATATTAATGACTAAACAAATTCAATTTAAGAGAAAAACTAATGGGACGCTGTGAGTTTTTAAAAAATCAAGATTGCTGTGTGTCCCTTTAAGGTTATGAGATATATGTAAAAATTTAGCATGTGGAAATGTGGATTTTGATCCAAATGAGAAATGCAGAATGCAGAATTTGGATTGTGAAATTCAAAAATTTGGGAAATAAAAGTGAAATGAAATTCCGCTTTTGTTATTTTTATTTAACACAATTCCTGTATTGTGTACGTAAAGAAAATATTTGGCTCATACAGGCCTCACTATCATACAAGCCTCACTATCATACAAGGTTTTTCATGTTTTTTATTACTCATGAGAAAAAGAATCTCAGATTATGGCCCATGCCCTCAAAGGAAAAAACACAAGAAATGTATATATATTATTAAGCTAGTACTTACACTGCCTGCTCCATAAACATTTGCCTCATAAGTTGCGACTTTTTTCCTGAAATATATACAAACAAATAAGACTTTCCATATTTCCCCTAAACACTATAACGTAAAATGCAAATTAGGCACTCTCATTATTATTATTATTAGGTTATACTTAAAGGCTGTTCTTTCCAGACTCAGTATAACCCGAACTGAGCCTCAAATATCATTCACACTAAATCTAAAATCTAAATCTTTCTTTTTCTTTTACAAAAGATTGAAAATTTACTGACTTTTTGGATTTTCTATGAAGGTAAAAAAAGATAAAGTCTAAAAAAACAGATGAGGGGGTGATTCTATTATGGGAGGAGCTGCTATTAGGGAATAAGGTATATAGTATTATTGTTTGTTTATATTATCTCGACCTAAAGTATTCATTATATAATATTGCATTATCAACTAAAAATGTATATATTTTAATAATCAAGCTATAAGCGAAATTAAAAATATGGGTGAAAATTAAAACTAAAATCTTTAATTTTGAAATTAAAACAAAATTACATGCAATAAATTATGGACACCATTGGTTCTACCCTTAACCACATTAACGATTATATTTTGCTATCTTTAGCGGAGTTTTATTTCATTTCAAATGTCTGTCACATTCTTAAGACTTGTTTTCACCTACCGACCTATATACCGGTACCCACTCATGACACCTTGGATTTGGAAACAGCAAACAAATTATGTTTACGGATTCATACTGTGAGTAACAGAATGTGGCATTGAAATTCATTCATGCCTACCTTCTAATCTAACTCCTGGATGTTCCGGTCGCTTGTAAGTATGCCTGACAGTTGTGTTCTTTTCTGCTTTGGCATCAAAGTTGATTGTGAGGACCCCAGCATGGCCGTCTTGGAAGAGTTTGGCATTGCTAGCTTCAGAGCCATCACTCACAGTATCATAATCTCTGACTTGTCTCTGAAGTGACCAAAACATATTTTAATGCATATTTGGAATAAATTATATTAGGCCAAAAAACAACAACTGTGTTTCCGGTGGCCCGACCGACCCTATTTTTAAGGGGCCAACCCTACCTTTTATGAAGAAAAAAAACACACAAAAAACAGAAAAAACAGAACAATTTGGTCTGAACAATGATTTATCACAATACATCTAGGTAAACTGACATCACAGAGAAACTTTCAGTTGTTTCATCAACTTGTATGGGTTTATGAGATAAATACATGTAGAATCTCACAATATCTTGCTCCAAAAAAAAAAAAAAAAAAAAAAATGGAAAATGCCTATATATTATACACCTACATACCCTAGTTTTTTAGAGCATGCAATAGGAAACACACCTATTTATTTTTTTGGCCTTACACATATATATAAAAATATATATATATATATATATATATACTGACCTTACAATTTTGCAACAGATTATATTTTTATGGAATAATCCTGATTGGAGATGACCTGGAAGAATAGTGATGGGTGTCAATCCATTGACAAATGACCATAGTATGCTTCAATTTCAAATTGAATCTGCGACTGCATTAAAGTGGGCCTCAAGTTTTGTCCAGTTTATGGGATAACGTGCATTCTACAAAAACAAAACTACTATGTGTCCCTTTAAGATTCATTCATAGGCAAATTTAAAGTTCTCAGGCCACGTTTTGTTTCATGAACATGTTTATGTTTATTTAAATCGAAATCAATACAGAACAATAGATATTTACATGTACAATTCACACATTGCAATATCTGTGAAAAGCGAGAATACGATTTTATTTGATGACGTAGAAAACTTTGAACAGGTAAATTAATCCACAGGTAAATGTATTTATCAATTATCTGGCAATAGTTGTGAGGCTATACAATTCAGATTTACCTCATTTTCCCGTGCAGTCACGCAGTGGTAAAAGTAATATCTACGTCATGCAAATAATACTTATTTTTACATATTATAACTTAGTAGCGGTTTTCAATATATGTTTCTCTCCGAGACTATCAAGAAATGTTAATATGATGTTTAAGAGTTAAATGTGTTAATTGATAATACTACAAAAAAGGTGGCCATTCATCTTTAAGGCGGTATTCATCTTTAAGGCAGTACATTTATATTAAAATGAAGAATTGTGTCAGTTATATTCAAGAGTTTGGCAGAGCTCAGTTTTCAACTACGGAGACCAAAACATCTACAGGAGAATGGCAGAAAATAATATTGTTGTTATGGGTTGTTAAAAAATCAACTAGACCAGCGTGAAATCCTTTTCTTTGGAGAGTTTTATGCATCAACATCTGGTATTAAAGGTTAAGTAAATTGAAATATGGTGGTTGAAAATGTTTATAAATGCAGTTGTGATGAGATTGGGTACCTGGTAGCCTGGTTAGCTCAGAACTTAGAGTTATATGGCATATTTCACCTATATATGTTAAAGCTAATGAATCACAGAGCTATGGTCATACCAGGCCCGTAGCCAGCCCTGAAATTTAACCGAGGCAAATCCCTTTTTTGGAGGTCTGGCGGCATTCACCTCCATTCATCTCCATCCTATATTTTGTTTTAATTTCCTGCATTTTGTTGAACTTCATGGACAATATATTCAGTTATAATATAAGCACAACATATTTTGTGAATGATTGAAAATATATCTGTATATTAAGCTTTTATGCAGTTGTCTCGGTTAAATTTTGGGAATGTACATACTTTATGTAACCGGGAACAGGTAAATGGTGAAAAATTCGTTCCTCAACCGGGACACGAACCCAGGGTCTCTGGTTTACCGTACCAGGGCTCTTAACCACTGAGCTATCGAGGATACGCGGTTAGGAATCGATTATTCACCATTTACCTGTTCCCGATTATATATTATAAAGTATGTACATTCCCAAAATTTAACCTTGGTGTGCCTCAGCGTAGCTACGGGCCTTCATACAGAATATAAAACCGCAATAGCAGCTTAGCTATGACTCTCACACATGCAAACTCCTCACGGTGCTTATGATCTAATAATAATAATTTACTTCACAGGAAATCGCATATTTTGATTATTATCTTCTGTTATTATAATTATTTATGAAGGACTGTAACGGGACATTTTAGTGTTGTTTTTCTGAGGTCAAGCAGATGTTTACAAAATGTCAAATACATACACCATGTACACTACCGCGTGCAGAAATGAATTTACTATCCAACAATACCTTTCTTCCTATGATCCATTGTCAACTTGCCGAGATATCAATGTCAAAAATCACAAAAAAATGCAATTTAAGCTACTCGTCATTTGTGTGGATATCCGGTTTTCATTCCAAAATTTCTGTTTCAGTCCTTCATTATAAATAATTATAATAACAGAAGGTAATAATCAAAAGATATCCTCAACCTCATATAGTTTACGACCATGCACTTAACGACAGTTGGCTACAATATCAGTAATACATTATATATTTGAATAATATGAGGTTAGATAATCTAAAGTATTCAAACTGCAACAAAAACTACCGCGACTGCTTAAATTTTGTTTATTTTCCATCCAATAACATTTGTAAATGGATGACATCAACTTGATTATTTCCAGTGAACGGCATGTGTTTCCGTTCATCTTATTTACTTATAATAGCTTTTTCCCCGAAATGCAGTATTTTCATACGGGCAATTTCATGCAAATTTGTTGATCTAATTAAATTAAATTCACACTGGCTGAAAGCGCAGAATAAATTGCAAAATTACCAATTTTTTTTTTTTCAATACTGTGGAGCTTTTAAATTAATGTCTTCTGCTGTTTTCAAAACATGTCCACCTGCTTGTCAGTAATTTAGGTCACAAGTCACGTGGGAGTACTATGTACTAACATAACAATTACCAGATGCTTTAATTATTCAGGTACCCCTCCCTTGATAACCATCCACAGCTAGGACCAGATCAGCCCATTCAAAGAAGTACAGACAGTTTTCAACTTCTTCAGATGTCTACAAACACAGTTTCTTCCCCAGGACAGTTCCCCTGTGGAACTCTCTTCCAGCCACCACAGTATCCTTCAAGAGGGAGCTATCCACTCTCTTCTATACGGAATTGAAGAACGGGACAAATCATGGCATGTGGGGTTCGCTTCGCGAAGCTTAACAAAATATTTATTTAATGTTTGGAGCTTCGCTTCACGCGAAGCTCAATACTGTATAATTATTACATTTTCATGAATTACTTAAAAGTTTACTCCGGACTACATGTACATAGCTAGTCACAAATGACAACATAGGCCCGATGTTTAACTTATCATAGCGGGGTGGGGTTGGGGAGCGTGGAGGCATGATCTTCTGGACTTTTTATTTCATTTTAGAATATGTTAGGTAAGTAAGCTGTCACGGATGTATCTGATAATACCCCCATGCTCCCATTGCCAGACCGTATCATGAATTTGTCTAACTTTTACTTGCAAACATTGTAGACCAACGCAATTAACACTGTCATGTTCACGCACATGACGTCATGCTTACAATATTGCATGAAGTCATGTTTAACGTCAGTTGTTGACGCACAAGTTACCCCTACTCAAGTCTTGACATCACATGCTGCTTATCACAAGTAAAAAGTAAGACATTTACATTTAATTAACTTGAAAATACGCTTATTGATGCAAGTCTGAATCCGCGTGCCATACGGCGTACTGAAAAATCTCAAGCAGGCCGGATGAGGTAAACTCCGGACATGAAGAACGCGGTCGACACAATGTTGTAAGGATGAATACTTTGGGGCTTCGCAAAGCAAAGCTTAGGGATAATGTAAATGTGTATTTTTTATTTTCGTGGCTAGTTTGTCGAGCTTTGCTCATCCGTATTTGGTTTTCAAGACTTTCGTGAAAGTTTGCTTTGTGGATTTTTTGGACTTTTTACGATAATCGCCACCATTAACGAAAAAGTGATTACTAGTGGACAACTTCGCAGCCCTGCGAGAATTGTCAAAAAATTCTTATTTGCAAGTGTTTTCTGTTGTTGTTCAGAACTATTCATTTAGCAGACGGTTATAAAAATTGATACATAAATATTCCTATCCATTTTTACTCATTTTTTTCTTCTCACTTTAATTCATTGTTAAGTATATTTGATATTAATTAATGCGCAACCAACCCGCGTTGTAATCGTCAATTGTGACGGAAACGTGTACCATACAGATACAGACAGATACAGATAATAAACGTGCGCAGACGTAATTTCCGCCATCGGAGTGGATAAAAACAGATAAGATTATTAAGAAAGACGATACAATAATTTGTCTCTGATTTGATTTTGATGAGGCAGAGCATGCAAAAGATTAGTGTGTTAAAATACACGTTTAATG
>JAWPHD010015192.1:0-56685 GCA_037043455.1 Cyrtodaria siliqua | reverse complement strand
AAGTTCCTCTTTGAAAATCTGAGCCAGTCCAGTAATTGTATTTAACGTAAAGAGTTTGCACAATTTTGCATCCTAAGTTTGCTCACATGCTTGAGCCAAACGCTTTCTCTGTCAATAATGAAACTTTGCAGGAATACTATTTGCTGTGTTACGTGTTGTTTTAGTCTTTTTCCGAAAGGAAAGATCTTGCGTAGCCATGTACCAATGTACCATTCGATTAACAGCAGCATATTATACATATATAGCTGAAATTCCGGTGTCGCTTTTCTTTTTCCTTTCAGTATATAATTTTTTTTATATAATATTGTTTTTTTTTTCATTTTTTTTTTATTTTTTTTTTTGGTCTACGATAATTTCTTACATAGTTTAGTATGACTGACCCCAATTTAAGATAAAAGCAGTGTTAAAAAGAATAGAATAGATATCCTTAGTTGAGTGCATAAACTGATTATATAACAGCGGTGTGATATTCACTACAGTACAACGCCTGCTACATACCAGTGGTGTGATAGACACTAGAGTACAACGTCTGATACATAACAGCGGTGTGATATACACTACAGTACAACGCCTGCTACGTACCAGTGGTGTGATAGACACTACAGTACGACGTCCTGATACAAAACAGCGGTGTGATATACACTACAGTACAACGTCTGATACATAACAGTGGTGTGATAGACACTACAGTACAACGTCTGATACATAACAGTGGTGTGATAGATACTACAGTACAACGTCTGATACATAACAGCGGTGTGATATACACTACAGTACAACGCCTGCTACGTACCAGTGGTGTGATAGACACTACAGTACAACGTCTGATACATAACAGCGGTGTGATATACACTACAGTACAGCGCCTGCTACGTACCAGTGGTGTGATAGACACTACAATACAACGTCTGATACATAACAGCGGTGTGATATACACTACAGTACAACGTCTGATGCATAATAGTGGTGTGATAGACACTACATTACAACGTCTGATACATAACAGCGGTGTGATAGACTCTACAGTACAACGTCTGATACATAACAGTGGTGTGATAGACTCTATAGTACAACGTCTGATACATAACAGCGGCGTGATATACACTACAGTACAACGTCTGATACATAACAGTGGTGTGATAGACACTACAGTACAACGTCTGATACATAACAGCGGTATGATAGACACTACAGTACAACGTCTGATACATAACAGCGGTGTGATAGACACTACATTACAACGTCTGATACATAACAGTGGTGTGATAGACACTACAGTACACCGTCTGCTACATAACAGCAGTGTGATAGACACTGCAGTACAACGTCTGCTACATAACAGTGGTGTGATAGACTCTACAGTACAACGTCTGCTACATAACAGTGGTGTGATAGACTCTACAGTACAACGTCTGCTACATGACAGTGGTGTGATAGACTCTACAGTACAACGTCTGATACATAACAGTGGTGTGATAGACTCTACAGTACAACGTCTGATACATAACAGCGGTGTGATAGACACTACAGTACAACGTCTGCTACATAACAGTGGTGTGACAGACACTACAGTACAACGTCTGATACATAACACCGGTGTGACAGACACTACATTACAACGTCTGATACATAACAGTGGTACGATAGACACTATAGTAAAACGTCTGATACATACAAGTGACGCGATAGTCAATACAGTACAACGTCTGATACATAACAGTGGTGTGATAAACACTACAGTACAACGTCTGATGCATAACAGCGGTGTGATAGACACTACAGTACCACGTCTGATCGTAAGAGCGGTGTGATAGACACTACAGTACTACGTCTGATACATAACAGCGGTGTGATAGACACTACAGTACAACGTCTGATACATAACAGTGATGTGATAGACACTATAGTACACCGTCTGCTACATAACAGCGGTGTGATAGACACTACAGTACACCGTCTGCTACATAACAGCGGTGTGATAGACATTACAGTACAACGTCTGATACATAACAGCGGTGTGATAGACACTACAGTACAACGTCTGATAAATAACAGCGGTGTGATATACACTACAGTACAACGTCTGATACATAAAAGTGGTGTGATAGACACTACAGTACAACGTCTGATACATAACAGCGGTGTGATAGACACTCCATTACAACGTCTGATACATAACAGTGGTGTGATAGACACTACATTACAACGTCTGATACATAACAGCGGTGTGATATACACTACAGTACAACGCCTGATACATAACAGCGGTGTGATATACACTACAGTACAACGTCTGCTACATAACAGCGGTGTGATAGACGCTACAGTACAACGTCTGATACATAACAGCGGTGTGATAGACATAACAATACAACGTCTGCTACATAACAGTGGTGTGATAGACGCTACAGTACAACGTCTGATACATAACAGCGGTGTGATATACACTACAGTACAACGTCTGATACATAACAGCGGTGTGATATAGACTACAGTACAACGTCTGCTACATAACAGTGGTGTGATAGACACTACAGTACAACGTCTGATACATAACAGCGGTTGTGATAGACACTACAGTACAACGTCTGATACATAACAGTGGTGTGATAGACATTACAGTACAACGTCTGCTACATAACAGTGGTGTGATAGACGCTACAGTACAACGTCTGATACATAACAGCGGTGTGATAGACACTACAGTACAACGTCTGATACATAACAGTGATGTGATATACACTACAGTACAACTTCTGCTACATAACAGTGGTGTGATAGACGCTACAGTACAACGTCTGATACATAACAGTGGTGTGATAGACACTACAGTACAACGTCTGATACATAACAGTGGTGTGATATTCACTACAGTACAGCGTCTGATACATAACAGTGGTGTGATAGATACTACAGTACAACGTCTGATACATAACAGTGATGTGATATACACTACAGTACAACGTCTGATACATAACAGTGGTGTGATAGACATTACAGTACACCGTCTGCTTCATAGCAGTGGTGTGATAGACATTACTGTAAAACGTCTGATACATAACAGCGGTGTGATAGACACTACAGTACAACGTCTGATACATAACAGTGGTGTGATAGACACTACAGTACAACGTCTGATACATAACAGCGGTGTGATATACACTACAGTACAACGTCTGATACACACCTGATGGATTTGGGCGGTCATTACAATTTACATTCTCCGCCCAGTCACAGTTTCCTATAACCGTGTTCCACAGCAAACCCGGGCTGCACGACAGGATGTAGGTTATCTTACTGCCGCAGCTATAGTACTGTGCACAGTTATCCGGGTACGCGTACAGGCCGTCATTCTTTTCTTCACAGAATTCTAAAGAAAAAAAACACGATTAAATAAATAGTGTATACTAATGATTTTGATGATGCTACACATGTCTAAATGTTGCTGTTTTGGTTGCGATTTGGACAAGGTGACACTAAAAGTAAACGTTGTATACGCTCAAAACAACTATCAGCGATACTCGTGATCTAAAGGAAGCAGTTATAGTAACCAATCACTAGCGAATCACTAGCAGCTCATAGCTGAGATATTAAAATGCAAACTAACTGTTATAAATACAGTTTGACCGCTTGATATCGAATAGTAGTGTATTGAAAGTCCTCCCATTCTGCCTCTCATATATTAGGATTGGAAATATAGAAAATCAAAGTTTCTGTAAGATGAGAGAAGAAAGGAAACCAGATAGGGGGTGGGTGGGCGGGTTAATCAATCTAATATAAATGTATACACAAATCCCTACATCTACGCACAACATTTACAAGTGCGTCTGCTACATAACAGCGGTGTGATAGACACTACAGTACTACGTCTGATACATAACAGCGGTGTGATAGACACTACAGTACAACGTCTGATACATAACAGTGATGTGATAGACACTACAGTACACCGTCTGCTACATAACAGCGGTGTGATAGACACTGCAGTACAACGTCTGATACATAACAGCGGTGTGATATACACTACAGTACAACGTCTGATACATAACAGCGGTGTGATATACACTACAGTACAACGTCTGATACATAACAGCGGTGTGATAGACACTCCATTACAACGTCTGATACATAACAGTGGTGTGATAGACACTACATTACAACGTCTGATACATAACAGCGGTGTGATATACACTACAGTACAACGTCTGATACATAACAGCGGTGTGATATACACTACAGTACAACGTCTGCTACATAACAGTGGTGTGATAGACACTACAGTACAACGTCTGATACATAACAGCGGTGTGATAGACACTACAATACAACGTCTGATACATAACAGTGGTGTGATAGACATTACAGTACAACGTCTGCTACATAACAGTGGTGTGATAGACGCTACAGTACAACGTCTGATACATAACAGCGGTGTGATATACACTACAGTACAACGTCTGATACATAACAGTGGTGTGATATACACTACATTACAACGTCTGCTACATAACAGCGGTGTGATATACACTACAGTACAACGTCTGATACATAACAGCGGTGTGATATACACTACAGTACAACGTCTGCTACATAACAGTGGTGTGATAGACACTACAGTACAACGTCTGATACATAACAGCGGTGTGATAGACACTACAGTACAACGTCTGATACATAACAGTGGTGTGATAGACATTACAGTACAACGTCTGCTACATAACAGTGGTGTGATAGACGCTACAGTACAACGTCTGATACATAACAGCAGTGTGATAGACACTACAGTACAACGTCTGATACATAACAGTGATGTGATATACACTACAGTACAACTTCTGCTACATAACAGTGGTGTGATAGACGCTACAGTACAACGTCTGATACATAACAGTGGTGTGATAGACACTACAGTACAACGTCTGATACATAACAGTGGTGTGATATTCACTACAGTACAACGTCTGATACATAACAGTGGTGTGATAGACACTACAGTACAACGTCTGATACATAACAGTGATGTGATATACACTACAGTACAACGTCTGATACATAACAGTGGTGTGATAGACATTACAGTACAACGTCTGATACATAACAGCGGTGTGATATACACTACAGTACAACGTCTGCTACATAACAGTGGTGTGATAGACACTACAGTACAACGTCTGATACATAACAGTGGTGTGATAGACACTACAGTACAACGTCTGATACATAACAGTGGTGCGATAGTCACTAAAGTACAACGTCTGCTACATAACAGCGGTGTGATAGGTACAACGTCTGATACATAACAGTGGTGTGATAGACATTACAGTACAACGTCTGATACATAACAGTGATGTGATATACACTACAGTACAACGTCTGATACACACCTGAGGGATTTGGGAGGTCATTACAATTTACATTCTCCGCCCAGTCACAGATTCCTATAACCGAGTTCCACAGCAAACCCGGGCTGCACGACAGGATGTAGGTTATCTTACTGACGCAGCTATAGTACTGTGCACAGTTATCCGGGTACGCGTACAGGCCGTCATCATTTTCTTCACAGAATTCTAAAGCAAAAAAAACACGATTAAATAAATAGTGTATACTATTGATTTTGATGATGCTACATATGTCTAAATATTGCTGTTTTGGTTGCGATTTGGACAAGGTGACACTAAAAGTAAACGTTGTATACGCTCAAAGCAACTATCAGCGATACTCGTGATCTAAAGGAAGCAGTTATAGTAACCAATCACTAGCGAATCACTAGCAGCTCATAGCTGAGATATTAAAATGCAAACTAACTGTTATAAATACAGTTTGACCGCTTGATATCGAATAGTAGTGTAACGAAAGTCCTCCAATTCTGCCTCTCATATATTAGGATTGGAAATATAGAAAATCAAAGTTTCTGTAAGATGAGAGGAGAAAGGAAACCAGATAGGGGGTGGGTGGGCGGGTTAATCAATCTAACATAAATGTATACACAAATCCCTACATCTACGCACAACATTTACAAGTGTGCCCCTCCTATTTCCTGACAGCCTATAAAGGAGTGAATGTAAAGCTACCTCTACCTCTATAAACATATATGGAGGCATTCTGCGGGGACTTCAAATAGTAGGCTATATATAATATCTCTATTTACCATAGTGAGGCATTATGTCGTGTCGTTGTCCTTCCGTCCGTCTGTCTGTCTGTTAACTTTTACCTGACAACTGATTGTGGCTAATACTTTTCAAAGTATAAGGTCTGCAACAATGAAGCTTTGTAAACATATTCAGCATTATCCATAACTATCAGGCGGCAGAGTATCTTAATAAACAGAAGATAAAAACAACAACATGGGGTTCCAGCGTGGTTCAATCTTGAGACCTTGTTAACAAGCATCATTTTATTTGCTACCAGTAGAGTCGAGTCGTATTAAGTTCTAATATAAATTCGAGAACATTCATCACCATCAATCCAGCGTCATCTTATAACGGTTGGCATAGGGACACAACAACCGTAGGATGACACATGTACACAGAGAGCACATAATTATCACTGATTTATGCAATGGAAGTTAGAAAGTCGTATTTTTTTACAGAAATAATTTACTAATTTATTACTGTCTTGTAGAGGCCATCGTCTTTTCCCATGCAAAAATCTGTAATGCGTATACAATCATGTACTTTATATATATGATTAGCTGGAATCTCGCCCATTAGATGGTGACGTAAACTGGGCGGTCCCGTGTATCGGAGTATATCTCCGAGCGCGTTACTCTTTTCGATTGCTCGGGGCGACTATCAATGACCTAAGATGTTGATGAATCAGTCATATCTGTACATCATTGATGTGGGAGTACGAAGCCTGTAGTTCCGAATCCGCTAACAAGTGGTATGTTCATAATTTCTCTGTTTTAACATTCTTGTCTGTCACATGGAGTCAAAGGACTTCTTAGGTCCACAAACCATGAATATATTTTAATTTTGTTTTTGGTTATGTATTACGTAATGAATGTTTTTAGTATAAAACAAACTGTTAGTGGTTCACCTTAACACCGCACTAGTTCGCAGGCAATACTAATTACTTTAAACTCAACATGATTGTCTTCTCTTAAAATAAACGGTACTGTTTCCTCACAAACTTCCTAGGTTGTGTCTTGCCTATAAACATAGGTGTTATTTTTCCGCGTCAACATTCACGTTTTGAGTTTGTCAGGAACTGTATGCACTAAAGTTAAACGTATAGTCAAATTTATAGTTGTTTAAGTTCAACTTCTAGTCAAAGTAATAGTTGTTTAAGTTAAACTTATAGTCAAAGTTATATTGTATTTTGGGGTAATGCAACTCAACATGTGTGACCTTGACCCTCCAGTCGAAGGATTTATACTTTCGATTTTTTTTCTAGCATTCAGTGCATGTTGGTAATACAGTCAACTTTGACTGGGTGTATTTAGTTCTGATCCATCATAACTCCGTGCAGATTAACCAGATGTCTCTATATACTGTGAAGTTAATATAAGGGAGATACCTCGTACACTACAATAAGTATTATTTTACGGTACAAACGTTTAATATAACCTTCAAGAATACATCTTTAAAACCAACGCACTTAATACTTTCATTTTAATAACTTGTTAATAACATAGCATTTTTACAATACAAACAAAATCTAGCATCAAGAGTAAAATGTGCCCATGCTCTAATTCTATCAATGTTTTTTCATATTTTTTTAGTACGTTTTCTGTGATTTTTTAAATTTGCATTTCAATAAAGAAACAATTATATTGCATGCAAACATATGCTTAGTTACCTGTTGGCGAATTCGTGGCTGGAGAATTAGTGGGCGGATTTGTAGGTGGATTCGTTGGTGGATTCGTGGGTGGATCTGTTGGTGGATTCGTGGGTGGATTCGTGGGTGGATTCGTGGGTGGATTTGTTGGTCGATTCGTGGGTGGATTTGTAGGCGGGTTCGTGGGTGGATAAGTTGGTGGTTTCGTCGGTGGATTTGTAGGTGAATTTGTAGACGGGATAGCTCTGTAAAACATCAGAAAATAACTATAACTAACTACACGTATATCGCGTCAGTGCATGAAAATATACTATCGTTAAACATGAACCTGTTTTAGGTGCTTCAATATGTGTCCTTACAATGGTAAATGTGTATCGATATTTTAACATTAAATAAGTATAAATATTATTGATTTTGACATATACCACGTGCTAGTGGACGTGGGTAGGGGTGTTTTGAACACAACTGTAGACTTAACTCAGTAAAACTGAGTCTGATTATTTAATGGGAGTTTGGTCTGCACTAGAGAATACATTGAGTTATATTAACCTCTAAGGAAGTGAAACAATAACCACTTACCCGCAATCTACGTTCCGCGGCCAATCGCATGCTTTTAATTTCTGGTTCCAATATAGACTATAACAGGAACTGTGATACCTGGTACCGGACCAACACTGGTAGTACATGTTGCAGTTGGCGGAGTCGGCGTAAAATCCGTCCGACTTTCCGTTACATGAGAATTCTACAATACACCATTAAAAAACACAATTGATTTAAATACAACTTAATTCTAAAGCACCAAAGATACACACTTTACAAAAGGCGGTTGCAGACAATATTAAATGTGAACATTGGACGCATACTGTGACATCGACTGTGACCGTTAACTTGTAATATTGGTGAGGCCCTCCGTGT
This sequence comes from Cyrtodaria siliqua, assembly GCA_037043455.1. Classification (NCBI taxonomy): domain Eukaryota; kingdom Metazoa; phylum Mollusca; class Bivalvia; order Adapedonta; family Hiatellidae; genus Cyrtodaria; species Cyrtodaria siliqua. The sequence continues at coordinate 47,991 of JAWPHD010015192.1, read as the reverse complement.
CCCTTAAAATACGACCCAATGCTCCCTTGTTCCCAAAAAATATTTTGCTTCGTTCCCCAAAATTATTTGTTCAATGTTCCCTTGTTCCCTAAAAGTATTCCCAATGTTCCATTTCCCCAAAAATATATGCAGTTGTTCTCCAAAATTCATTCTGATGAATTAACAAACCATTTGGAATTTAGTAGTTATAGTTGCACCAACAACATTGTCATCACGTCTTTTTGAAATGTTAACATCTTGTGAAGGTTTTGATGTGGGTTTTTTTATATTAAAATTAGAGATTTTAATTTTATTTCCTGTAAATTCATCGCTAGTGGTCCATTGTTCCCTAAAATATGCCAATGTTCCCTTGTTCCCTGAAAATAGCAGGCAATGTTCCCTTGTTCCCCAAAATAAATGGCCATGTTCACTTGTTCCCCAAAAACCCTGGGAGGCCCTCATTGGTATATTAAGTTGACTTTTTTCAATAATTAAACATTTGCAACGTGAAATATCAAGAAAGACAGCTGGTGTGGGGCTGTGAGATAATGGTTTTAATATAGACGAACACTTGGCCGCACAACAGAGGATTAACTTCTAGTAGATATATGTATTTAACCTGTAAATATGTGTTTTAAGCTTATTCAAGTGCATGCATTCACGCTTAGTAATTGCATTTCATGCATTAACGCAATGATATAACTGCTTTTACAAGAAATACTAACCAAGCGAGGAGCTTCTTTAGAAGCGAAAATATAATTACGTTAACGATCCTCTATATCTTTAACAAGTCTCTGAAAAACCTGTAACAAATCGGATAACAGGTAACGTGAATACAAAAACATAATTCTGATATATACCTCCTGTCGGGGGATTCGTTGGAGGCTGTGTTGGAGGCGATGTTGGAGGCTGTGTTGGAGGATTTGTTGGAGGCTGTGTTGGAGGCGGTGTTGGAGGCTGTGTTGGAGGATTTGTTGGCGGGTTTGTCGGCTGGTTGCTAGATGTTTTCGTTGGTAGATTGGTTGTTGCTGTGTTGCCGGTAGGTGGCGGGCTGGTCGAGGGGGGTACATATCCGCCTAGAACCTCCTCCATAAGGCTCATGAGGGGATACGGTCGGGAAGAAGAGGAACAGACAGGTCTGAAGTCGTCTAGATCAATATTCCAAACCATTGCCCCACCAAATCCTTCGTTACGAATCCAGTTAAGCTGATGAAAGAAAGGAATACAATATTTTTTTAAATATTTACATTATAGCCTTAAGGGTTAACATGATTTTCAGATACCGTCTAGACATAATATGATGCCGGGTCTGAAAGTCCATCCAAGTGCAGTGTTATGACGGGGAGTAACGTACTCCCTGGTGTGTGTGTGTATAAGCGTTTATTTATCCTCGCTGTATTGCACGAAGCATTTTAGCGAGCAGACCTCGGTTTAAAGTCTCATCCGAAGGACTAAAATTACTCCCTGGTAATGAGGAACTTTTTTCTTGGGTCTTGGTATGACAAATTAGTCAAACCGGGCTTAGAAGTGACACAACCCCAGAATGTATCAGGATAAAAACAGACATCTTAGTTGCGATTCCATCTACGTATCGGGATAAAACAAGACACAGCTTAGGTATGAAACTCTTGGTGTATCGGGATAAACACAGACATACTTATATTAGGTGTGAATATCTGTATGTGTATCGGGATGAATTGAATTGAATTGGATTTTATAGTCTCACCAACATCTAAGGTCATATGGCGACTTTCCAGCTTCCACCGGTGGAGGAAGACCCCAGGTACCCCTCCGGGCAATTTTCATGCACGGGCGGGCACCTGGGTAGAACCACCGACGTTCCGCAAGCCAGCTGGATAGCTTCCTCACATAAAGATTCCTAGGCCCCTGAGGGATCGAACCAACAGCGGGGAGGGGCAAGTGATTTCAAGTCAAAGACTCTAACCACTCGGCCACGGACTCCCCCGTATCGGGATGAAAACAGACACACACTTGTCGAAAGCGTTGTATGTCCGTATATAAACAGTCAAACCTGTCAAGCAGCCACTCAAGGGAAATACCAATAGTGACCTCTAAAGGCAGGTTGCTGCTTAATAAAGGTTGATAACATTGTTTAAACGGGATTTAGAAAATGTGGTTGCTTAAGACAGGTGGTTGCTTAATAGAGGTGACCACAAACACGGGTTTGACTTTATTTGAATCTATACAAATATAAGCTGTAAGATTTGGAAATATTTAAAAAACAACCCTTAAGTATACTAATATACTAATATCAATAGCCATGCCTTCGTTTTAAAACATTGGGGATACTCGTAAAATAGTTAAACGATTAGTTCGAAAGAATTGTCTTTGTCTGTGACTCCTGGTACCGCCCTAATTCCATTATTAAGCGATGGGAAAACTTATATTAGCAGGATTTTATAACGGATATTCGACAATAAACATGTTGAAAAATATTTTTTAATGAAAAAGTGATATAACTTGTTTAAACATACCTAAATGTTTTAATTTTACAATATGCAAATTTTAAAGACGAAATTAAGGTTTTATTTCATACCCCAGCCAACCCCGTTTTCAAGGTGTTGGGTGGAGTATGGAAGTTAATACTCGGACCACGTAATGTTTGAATTAAACATACCTTAACTGTAAAGCTCTGCGTATCCTCGTATCCCATCCACTGTAGGGTTTTGGTGTCCACAAGATACGGTACCTTGCTTTCAGGCTCCCAGTATCTTTTTACTTGAGAAGTGGGGTCCTGCTTAGCTGCATCAATCTTAGCACATACCTGTTGGTATAAATCGTGATATTGGTCCTTCATTTCAGACGAAAGATATCATACAAAATCATTTAGTCAAAATGAGTAAAAGGATTCGGGAAGTAAAGAAAAAACAAATTGGTGGAGGAAAATGAGTCTTTCATTTCGGTCGTAAAACGCCATACAAAAGCATTTAGACAAAATGGGTAAATGGATTCGGGAAGTAAGAAAAAATGAGTCAAACTATTTCGGAAACTGGTACAAATTAGTGAAATGCATATGGGAATTGAGAATTTTAGTCAAACCCATTCGAGATGTGGGGAATGGTAAACAATATAAGCGGGCAGACATCAAACACATCTTAGGAAGCGGACAGTAGAAAATGGACACTGTTGATTTATATGATCACTTATATGACGGATGGTGGGGGGGTAAACAGTATTGGTTCTACCCAGGAAAATGGGTTGACAGGGTAAGAGTGAGGTTTGGTGCACCCTTGAACCGGTTTAAACTCCCCGGTGATCCATTTTGCCACTGACCGTTCCAAGGCGGTACCCATGTTGTCAACCCGTGTATGATTGTGATGTGCCTTTTTACTGATTGTGTTTGTGATGTACTTTTTGAATCACCTTTGCGTTGTAATACTTGTTGGATTGACAGTATTCTGTGAATGCTAATCTTCCTGTTGGACATAAACCCTTTTCTTTAGTCTGCCACTACCAAAATAAATAAATAATAATAATCGGCCGTCATATATGGCCTGACGTGTGCTAAAAATGGCGTAAAATACCATTCAAACAAACAAACAAAAAAACAAACAAAACCGTTCACTCCATACCTCGTAGTATGCCATGTACCCGTCTTCCCCGGTGAACTCACCACGGGCACCGGTACCAGCAGTTGTGTTCCCCATCTTGTAGTTAGTCTTGTTGACTAACTTAAATCCACGTCCGTATGTTGCAAGTCCGATAATCAGCTTTTCTTTTGGTGTTCCCTGCTTCACCCAATAGTTCGCTGCCCAGTTCTGGGATATATAAAAAAACCCAAAATACTTTGATTAAATAAATAAAATATGACCATTGGCAATTTCAATCACATCAAATCCCCACTTTTGTTTAAACGTTTGACATAGGTTAAATGAATTCTGATTCTAGACCAGAACACTGACGACTATAGCCCAAGTACTAAACAGACCATCATTGACGCGTACAGTCCGGTTTGTACACTAGCAAGCCATTGGGGCCTTTAGTTCAATATGTACTAGAATAGGCCAATGACGACTATATGCCAACATGTTCTAGAATAGACCAATGACTCCCATAATTCAAATGTACTAGAATAGTACATTGTCACTTATAGTCCAATATGTACTATAGTACACCAATGACGCCTATAATCCAAATGTATTAGAGTAGACCAATGACGCCTACAATTCAATATGTACTAGGTGCCTATAATCCAATATGTAATAAAATAGACAAATGCCCCAAATAACCCAAATGTCCTAGAGTACACCAATGACGCATATAATCCAAATGTACTAAGAGTAGACCAATGACGCCTATAATCCAATAAGTACTAAAATAGACCACTGATGCGTATATTCCAATATATACTAGAGCAGGCCATTACCGTCTTTGGACCAATGTGCACTAGAATGGACCATTGACGCCTCTAGTCCGATATGTACTAGAATGCATCATTGACGTTTATACTCAAATGCGTACTGTAATCGGCCATTGCCGTATATAGTATACTGTGTACTAAAACAGAAAACGGGTGCATATAGAAGACTTTGTACTATAACAGGCCAGTGACGCCTATGGCCCAAAGGTACTAGAACAGATCATCGATGGTTATACTCGAATATATACTAGAATACTAGAACAGGCCATTGACTCATATAGTATAATGTGCCTTGCCAACAGGGCAAGGCCGAATTTTGTAATTCTATTCATGTTTTGTAGGTACATACCACATTCAGAAGAGCTTGGTCCCCTGTTTCGTCTGACCTGGCAAACAACGGGCTATTGTGGCCAAGGAATTTCTCCCATCCACCATGCAGATCATACGCCATTAGATTTATGAAATCCAAGTACCTTAAATATAAAATCGGTTTCGAAGAAACATTAAACAGTGAACACATTGCACACCAATGTCTTATATAAAGATTACTGTGTGACTTATGATATAAAGATTACTGTGTGTCCCGTTTTTACCTCTCATGAACAGGTTTAATAAAAGCGAGTCTGCTACTTTCAGCTCTTGTTTGTGTTTGTTGCTTCCAAGGAATCACTTTTCAGTATTTATTGTTTATTGCAAATACCTTAAGTTTCTGAGAATTAGCAACACTATATAATACTTTTGACAGTTGACACTAATATCCACTACTTCTGACAGTTGACACCATATCCACTACTTCTGACAACTGACACCAATATCCACTTCTTGACAGTTGACACCAATATCCACTACTTCTGACAGTTGACAACAATATACACTACTTCCGACAGTTGACACAAATATACACTAATGCTGACAGTTGACAACAATATAAACTACTTCTGACAGCTCACACCGATATACACTACTTCTGACAGTTGACAACAATATACACTACTTCTGACATTTGACACCAATATACACTACTTCTGACAGTTGACAACAATAACCAATAATTCTGACAGTTGACACCAATATACACTACTTCTGACAGTTGACACCAATATCCACTGCTTCTGACAGTTGACACCAATATTCACTACTTCTGACAGTTGACAACAATAACAAATACTTCTGACAGATAACAATATCCACAACCTCTGACAGTTGACACCAATATTCACTTTTTTCTGACAGTTGACACCAATATCCACTACTTCTGACAGTTGACAACAATATCCACTACTTCTGACAGTTGACACTAATATCCACTACTTCTGACAGTTGACACCAATAACAAATACTTCTGACATATAACAATATCCACTACTTTTGACAGTTGACACCAATATCCACTATTTTTGACAGTTGACACCAATATCCACTACTTCTGGCAGTTGACACCAATATCCACTACTTCTGACAGTTGACAACAATAACAAATACTTCTGACAGTTGACAACAATAACAAATACTTCTGACAGTTGACAACAATAACAAATACTTCTGACAGATAACAATATCCACAACTTCTGACAGTTGACACCAATATTCACTTTTTTCTGACAGTTGACACCAATATCCACTACTTCTGACAGTTGACAACAATATCCACTACTTCTGACAGTTGATACTAATATCCACTACTTCTGACAGTTGATACCAATAACAAATACTTCTGACATATAACATTATCCACTACTTTTGACAGTTGACACCAATATCCACTACTTCTGACAGTTGACAACAATAACAAATACTTCTGACAGTTGACAACAATAACAAATACTTCTGACAGTTGACAACAATAACAAATACTTCTGACAGATAACAATATCCACAACTTCTGACAGTTGACACCAATATTCACTTTTTTCTGACAGTTGACACCAATATCCACTACTTCTGACAGTTGACAACAATATCCACTACTTCTGACAGTTGATACTAATATCCACTACTTCTGACAGTTGATACCAATAACAAATACTTCTGACATATAACATTATCCACTACTTTTGACAGTTGACACCAATATCCACTATTTTTGACAGTTGACACCAATATCCACTACTTCTGGCAGTTGACACCAATATCCACTATTTCTGACAGTTGACACCAATATCGACTGCTTTTGACAGTTGACACCAATATCCACTACGTCTGACAGATAACAATATCCACTAATTCTGATAGTTGACACCAATATCCACTACTTTTGACAGTTGACTCCAATTTCCACTACTTCTGACAGTTGACAACAATAACAAATACTTCTGACAGATAACAATATCCACAACTTTTGACAGTTGACACCAATATTCACTTTTTCTGACAGTTGACACCACTATCCACTACTTCTGACAGCTGACAACAATATTCACTACTTCTGACAGTTGACACCAATATCCACTACTTCTGACAGTTGACAACAATAACAAATACTTCTGACATAAAACAATATTCACTGCTTTTGACAGTTGACACCAATATTCACTATTTTTGACAGTTGACACCAATATCCACTACTTCTGACAGTTGACACCAATATCCACTACTTCTGACAGACAACAATATCCACTACTTCTGACAGTTGACACCAATATTCACTACTTCTGACAGTTGACAACGATAACAAGTACTTCTGACAGACAACAATATCCACTACTTCTGACAGTTGACACCAATATTCACTACTTCTGACAGTTGACAACAATAACCACTACTTCTGACAGACAACAATATCCACTACTTCTGACAGTTGACACCAATAACAAGTACTTCTGATAGATAACAATATCCACTACTTTTGACGGTTGACACCAATATTCACTTTTTTCTGACAGTTGACACCAATATCCACTACTTCTGACAGTTGACAACAATATCCACTACTTCTGACAGTTGACAACAATATCCACTACTTCTGACAGACAACAATATCCACTACTTCTGACAGTTGACACCAATATCCACTACTTTTGACGGTTGACACCAATATTCACTTTTTTCTGACAGTTGACACCAATATCCACTACTTCTGACAGTTGACAACAATATCCACTACTTCTGACAGTTGACAACAATATCCACTACTTCTGACAGACAACAATATCCACTACTTCTGACAGTTGACACCAATATCCACTACTTTTGACGGTTGACACCAATATTCACTTTTTTCTGACAGTTGACACCAATATTCACTACTTCTGACAGTTGACAACAATAACAAGTACTTCTGACAGATAACAATATCCACTACTTCTGACGGTTGACACCAATATTCACTTTTTTCTGACAGTTGACACCAATATCCACTACTTCTGACAGTTGACACCAATATCCACTACTTCCGATAGTTGACAACAATAACAAATACTCCTGACATATAACAATATCCACTACTTCTGACAGTTGACACCAATATCCACTACTATTGACAGTTGACACCAATATCTACTACGTCTGACAGTTGACAGCAATACAAATACTTTTGACAGATAACACTATCCACTACTTCTGACAGTTGACAATAATATTCACTATTTCTGACAGTTGACACCAATATCCACTACTTCTGACAGTTGACACCAATATCCACTACTTCTTACAGTTGACACCAATATCCACTACTTCTGATAGTTGACAGCAATAACCAATACTTCTGACGGATAACATTATCCACTACTTCTGACAGTTGATACCAATATCCATTTATTTCGACAGTTGACACCAGAATCCACTACTTCTGACAGTTGACAACAATAACAAATACTTCTGACAAATAAAAATATCCACTACTTCTGACAGCTGACACCAATATCCACTACTTCTGACAGTTGACACCAATATCCACTATTTTTGACAGCTGACACCAATATCCACTACTTCTGACAGTTGACAACAATAACAAATACTTCTGACAGATAACAATATCCACTACTTCTGACAGTTGACACTTATATCCACTGCTTTTGACAGTTGACACCAATATCCACTACTTCTGACAGTTGACACCAATATCCACTACTTCTGACAGTTGACATCAATATCCACTAATTTCGACATTGACACCAATATACACTACTTCTGACAGATGACACCAATTTCCACTACTTCTGACATATGACACCAATATCCACTACTTTTGACAGTTGACACCAATATCCACTACTTCTGACAGTTGACACCGATATCCACTACTTCTGACAGTTGACATCAATATCCACTACTTCTGTCAGTTGACACCAATATCAATACTTCTGACAACTGACACCAATATCCACTACTTCTGACAACTGACACCAATATCCACTATTTCTGACAGTTGACAACAATAACCAATACGTCTGACAGATAACAATATCCACTACTTCGGACAAAGACAACAGTATCCGAACCGAATATATGACTCTAAGTAAAATAACATTTATCGTCTCTGTGTGAGTTTTTTTAATACGTTTGTGTGATGTCAAAATATGTGTTGTTTCATTGACATGCAAATGGCTGTGAACTCACCTTTTCATACCGAAACTTCCCTGCTCGTACCGGGAATACCATATAAGTATGGACTTATCTCTTCATGCCTGGAATACCATATAAATATGGACTTACCTGTTCATGCCGGGAATATCATATAAGTAATGACTTACCTGTTCATGCCGGGAATATCATATAAGTATGGATTTACCTGTTCATTCCGGGAACATCGTATAAGTATGGACTTACCTGTTCATGCCGGGAATTTCATATAAGTATGAACTTACCTGTTCATGCCGGGAATACCATATAAGTATGGACTTATCTCTTTATTCCTGGAATACCATATAAGTATGGACTTACCTCTTTATTCCTGGTATATCATATAAGTATGGACTTACCTCCTTATTCCTGGAATCCCATATACGTATGGACTTACCTCTTTATTCCTGGAATACCATATAATTATGGATTTATCTCTTTATTCATGGAATACCATATAAGTATGGACTTACCTCTTTATTCCTGGTATATCATATAAGTATGGATTTATCTCTTTATTCATGGAATACCATATAAGTATGGACTTACCTCTTTATTCCAGAAATATCATATAAGTATGGACCTACCTCTTTATTCCTGGAATATCGTATAAGTATAGACTTACCTCTTCATGCCAGGAATACCATATAAATATAGACTTACCTCTTTATTCCTGGAATATCATATAAGTATGGACTTACCTGTTCTTGCCGGGAATATCATATAAGTATGGACTTACCTGTTCATGCCGGGAATATGATATAAATATGGACTTACCTGTTCATGCCGTGAATATCATATAAGTATGGACTTACCTGTTCATGCCGGGAATATCATATAAATATGGACTTACTTGTTCATGCCGGGAATATCATACGCGGCATCTATAGACCCTTTTCCAGCAGCCACAGCAGCGGTCAGAAGTAGGCGAGGTTGACCTCGTGCAATGGAGTCCGCTTCGAATTCAGTTTTTAGATTCTGCATAAACATGTACAAGGTTAATGCATACGAGTAATACACGTGCAATGTACATATGGTGGCGGCATGCACGAACACAACTGTATCACTGTAGACATTAAAGGGAATGTAGCGACACAGCCAAACAATCTGTATTATTGAGAGTTCTGAAAAACTTAGGAAATGGTGAAAGGATGATCAAAATCGGATGACAAACAAAGCAGATATGATCATTTGACAGTTGACAAACGGACATGGAAGACGCCATTTTGAGAGCTATGACATCATTGTTCTAAATGACCATATATGAAATATTTATAAATGTGAAACTTTACTGATTTATAAGAAGAAAATTACAGAAACTATATCAAACATATGTATACATAATGTCAATAATGCTTTATATGACCAGTAAATGATTTTGTATTCATTTGAAGTGATTTTCTTGGCTTTAAATGATATTTATCAATTTCATATATGGTAATTTGGAACTATGACGTCACAGTTCTAAAAATGGCGGCTGCCGTGTCTGTTTAAGAACAACCTTAAAATGGTCATATCTTTTTTGTTTATCATCCGATTTTGATAATTCTTTGACAGTTTTTCAGAGCTCTCAATAATAGATCTTGTTTGGCTGTGTCGCTACATTCCCTTTAAGGTCTACGGAGGCTGGCATTCAACCGCCATAAATCTACTGCGACCAAAATAAATGTATACATTTTTAGTCATTCACGCATAACTCTCAATGGTGACAATTGTTTAGTCATTCAAGCATAACGCTCAATGGTGAAACTGTGTATTACAAATTCAATTCTCGAAAAAAACAAATTATGTGATTTAAATGTATGTAGCAGACTTACATATGTGTTCGAAATGCACGAGTCCAGGACTTGGCAATATGTTGAGGTTGTTGAACATGTTTTACTCTGAACTCCTGGTAATGTGTGCGTGCTGGTATATGTGCATGCTAGTGTATTTATTAAAGAAATTAAAAATCAACCTTTAATAGCTTGACGAAATTCTGCTTATCTGTTGCTTTTCCACCTCTCAGGGCGGGATATTCCCAGTCCATATCGAGGCCGTCAAAATTCCACTTCCTCAGGAAGGTTACAGCCGTTTCAGCAAACTTCTTTCTGAGTGCGAGGTCCGAGACCATAGCCGAGAAATCAACACTTCCGGCATTCCATCCTCCCACCGCCAAGAGAGTCCGGAGGGCTGGATTCTTGTCTTTTAGATCATTAAACATCTTATATCTAAATGGTTGAAGAAAAAAAGCATTTATCGGAGACAACAGAAGGCAGTTTGTGGTAAATTAGGTATTAGAGGCAAAAGCTGTCACGAAGACGATCTCCTATAAATATAAGATGTTTAAAATGAACCTAAATGCGGCGTGTGTGTGTGTTTGTAATGCCCACCATCTTGAATAATGAAGCTGCAAAAAACACAAATTTAAAAGGGCCCCTCAGAAAGAGCACGGTTCCCACGTTTAATTCTTCCCAATTCTCTATTTAATTCAATATAAAAACAGTGAATCATGATTCTTGAATGATGATGAAGAAAAACACAAGCTTGATTGGGGTCAGCCAAAGGAACATACACCCGATTAGTTAGCATAATAAAATGCGCAGTTTTCGATAATATATAACTTAACTATTATGATGTTGGTACCGTTTAAGTGACGGTCGCCATCTTAGACGATGAGCAGCCACGAAAAATGAATTTGAAAACACACTACCCAATGAAAATTGCGCATTGCTTAAAACCGTTTGGTGCATGCATCCTGCTATTGTAAGTATATTGTTTCAGTTTGATAACGTGTGTGAGCCTTCAGTTTATGTGTGCTCTCCGACTCCATAAAAGGGTGAAATGTTGCTAAGCGAGTTTCATTTAAATCGAGGAAGGTTTCCGAGAAGTATATATCATTTATTTCCCCTATTTAAATAACGTTATGTAATATTTGCATTCCAGTTGCGGTAATTGTGTATTTGACGTCCATGACGGAAAAAGCATGCTGTACTAGAAAATATGTGTAGGAATCTACACATGCCATAGCGAATGTAGCGACACAGCCAAACAATCTTTAATATTGAGTGTTCTGAAAAAGGTAAAAGAATTATGAAATCTGATGATAAACAAACAAGATATGATCATTCGAAGGTTCCGTTTAAACAGACAGGGAAGCCACCATTTTGAAAGCTATGACATCACAGTTCTAAATGACCATATATGGAATATTTATAGATATTACAAATTATTGATTTATAGAAAATATGTATACTTAATAGTAATAATGCTTTATATGACATGTAAAGGATTTTGAATTTACTTGCAGTGATTTTATATGCTTTAAATGATAATTATCAAATTCCATATATGTTAATTTGGAACTATGACGTCATAGTTCTCAAAATGGCGGCTCCCATATACGTTTAGAACAACATTTAAATTGTCATATCTTTTTGTTTATCATCTGATTTGATGATTCTTTCACATTTTTTCCAAGTTGTTCAGAACTCCCAATAATAGAGTTTTTTTTAGTGTGTCGCTACATTTCCTTTAACACTGTTTCGGCGACAGGAAAAGCCCACATATGTCGACATGGAACATATATTGACAAAAGGCGATTTATAATTGTAATTTTGATTTTCTAGTTTCAAAACTCAGCTTCTTTTTATCAGAAACAGCTTCCGAAAACATATGGCTCAGTATGGATGTCCTTATGTCGAAAACATTGTATGAACCTTATCTTTACATTTGTATCTGAACTATAGACTATAAACGTTCAAAATATTTCCCCTATTGAATATAGATATAAAAATCTAACAGGAAAAGCAGCATACAAGGACGATAGTCAACCACAAACACACACAAAAACAAAGAACAAATTTAAGAATGAAAGGCCAAACAAGACATCACAAACGCAAGTATGGCTACCGTCTTGGAACGGACAGTGGCAAAAAAGGCCGCTGTGGGTTTAAACCAGGTTCTAGGGTGCACCAAACCTCACACTTCCCCTACTGTCAACCCAATAAAACGGGACTAAGTCTATGTAAAACATGTGACCCCAGGTAATGTTAAACTGTCGCATATGTTGGCTTGATGCAACAAGTGGATAATATAGCAGTGTAATGTAACAGAAATATCTCTTCGCTTGAAAAATCAGCAGAAAATGTATGGTCTTAAGATATGTAAACAACGTGGTTTGCTAAACAGGTCAATAGTCCAGGGCGCATATTCATAAAGCAACTTAGGTAGAAAATATTACTTAAAAATATTACTTAAGTAAAAAATTAAGATTGCTTACATATTTTCAAATATCCTTATTTTCCTCTCAGCGAAACTCCAGAGCATCTTTTTTTGAGATCGTTTTTAGCTGTGGGGTATTAGTATTATTAAAAACATAAAGAAACTGTCTTAAAATGATAGAAAAATTGTTAAAAAAATCCTAAATTTTGACTTAAGTTAAGATATTGCTAAGAAGCTTTATGAAAACGGACTCAGCTGTTGAGTATGTACAAATTCAAATGTTGGCTTTTGTTAATAATGCATTTAAACCTATAAATACATTTCACATAAATACGATAACAAAATAGAATAGAAATGGGCTATCCATCCCCGCCCCACACACCCCAGCATGCACCCCCTCCTCCACCCGCCGAGAATATGGGACCTGGTGTGGTGACCTAAACAACGCAACACTTACAGTTTATCGTCGTTCCATTCGTACATGGCCAGCTCCATGTTGGCGTTCAGCTTGGCAAATGAGTAGACAAGATGTGTACAGAGGGATGGCGGTATGTCGGATGGAAAAAACTTGCCGTTGCCATTTCGATACTGCGACCAGTTGGAGTAGTAACATACACGCTTATAGTCTGAAATAGACACAAGCGTGTGCCAGCTGGCTTCAGACGATCAAGGTAATAACTGTGTGTTTTCTTTACTACTTCATTCATTTAAAACTTATTTTATTACAGTGATGTGTTACTGGTACTTTTTGATGCAATATCTGTTATTGGTATAATGTTTTTGCTCCGTGTGGTTCCCGGGCAAGAATAGGATAATTTTTTATCCCTCCGAATTCATGTTCATGTTCATTTTGTCGTTTTTGCCATGTTAATTAAATATCTTTATCGTGATCCGTATATTGTTTCAGGTGCTACTTGATTTGTGACAGAAAACAATTACCGTGACTACAGCGAAAAATGGAGTGTTTACAATTAAACACTAGAATTTGCAGCAACTCTGCAGTTCTGCAGATTTGGTTTGTTTTTTGGTTTAAACATATTTTATTGCAACATTTACATTAGTTTGCAAAAGGGTTGGGCCACAAGTTCTACAACATTAGTTACGGCCCGTCCTTGTACAGTTTGTTTACAAAATAAATAGTATGGCAGTTTTACAATCATGAAGCATTTTAAACGAAAAGTATAGGAAATGCATTACTGAAATTAACAGATATATGAAAAGAGAAAGGAAGAGGAGGAAAAGGACAGACAGTTAAAGACGTCTCGTAAGGGATCAAATGTGAACATAGTGAGTTTCATCGAAAACGCCTGGTATCTTTAATATATGTTTACACTGCTATAAACATAAGCTCATTATCTCTATCGTTCAGCTCTGTATTACCAGAACACAACTTATCAACACTGGTCGTGTCGAAATAAAGAGCGTACACCTTTGTTCACTATATCGACAGCGTTCGACGTCCTCTCTTTGATCTCCATAGTCACAACTTGATGATAAGCGCAACTGATTTAAATACAAGTCATGATTTAGATCGCTACATGCATTTCTTAAGCGAGCATGAATGATTGAAAGATATCTTGAGCCACATAAGTAGTATTTTGGAACAGTGGGGCATTGGAACGTCCTAAGAAGAGAGCTTTTAAATATTTAATGATAGTGATTCCTTAATCTGTATTGGTAAATCATTCCAAAGGCTTAGCGATGATGGTATGAATGATTTTGAAAATAACTCCGTTCTCCTTACTGGAGTAACATAGTCATTCGAGTTTCTTAAATTATAATCGTTTACATCTCTGACGAAGGGCGGAAATAATTGAGCTATTGAATTTGGTAACATACCGTTTTTTGCTTTATATACGGTGATACGTTTTTGAAAAACACGTCTGTCTGCTAATGAGAGCCAACCAATTTCAGCAATTAACTTATTAATTGAAACGGACCTAGTTAATCCTGTAACAATTCTTGCAGCTTCATATTGTAACTTTTCTAAAAAAAAATTCCATAAACTGTGCAGCCATCCCAACCAATAGAAGCATACTCTAATATCGGTCGCATATATGAAATATATATTTGGTTCATTGTTTTCCGTCCAATTTTATATTTAAGGAATCTCATCAAACCTAAAACCTTTGATGCTGACGATAAAATATTATTGATGTGTTCATGCCATTATTAATCCCAAATGTTTGTGCTGTTCTACAAATTCTAATTGCACATTATTGAAAAAAAAGTTGGTTTTCGAACATTTTTCGATGCTGATATGAATAATACTTCAGTTTTGTTTGGATTAAACGTAACTAACCATGTTTTAGCCCATTCTGACATTATGTGTAAATCATGATTTAAAATACCTTCCATATCATCTATATTTGATGTCGAAACTGAAAGCGAGCTGTCGTCAGCAAATAATCTAGTTATGTTTAGCATATTATCAGCAGTGTCATTTATATATATTAAAAGAAAAGAGGCCCAAGAACAGATCCTTGGGGCACACCGGCTAAAGTTAATTCCGAATCTGATTTAGCAGTATTTATATGAACTCTTTGAGATCGATTAGAACGATAATCTGCGATCCATTTTTGCCATCTATACCATTTTGTTTGAGTTAAAATAGTAGTGCTTTTCTCCAAACGCGATCAAATGCTTTGAAACTATCGGCAAAGACTATACACATGAGTTGTTTCGCATCGATTGTTTGACAAATATGATGGTAAACATCTAGTTCTGCAGATGAGAAGGTTCTAGAGATAGATGGAGTGTGGACCCGAAATATTCATTTCTGTTGGCGCCATAGAACCTTTTTGTGTTGGTGCGCAGTAAAACTGAGATTCAACTCAACTGTTAATTTATTGTATTCGCAGACCACGCGAATGTGTTCTTTCATTGTATTTGCAGGTCTATGCGGATGTGTTATTTTATTCTTTTCGCTGTCTATGCGGTTGTGTTATTTTGTTCTTTTCGCTGTCTATGCGGATGTTCTATTTTATTCTTTTCGCTGTCTATGCGGATGTGTTATTTTATTCTTTTCGCTGTCTATGCGGATGTGTTATTTTGTTCTTTTTGCTGTCTATGCGGATGTTCTATTTTATTCTTTTCGCTGTCTATGCGGATGTGGTATTTTATTCTTTTCGCTGTCTATGCGGATGTGTTATTTTATTCTTTTCGCTGTCTCTGCGGATGTGCTATTTTATTGCTTTTGCAGGTCTATGCGGATGTGTTATTTTATTCTGTTCGCTGTCTATGCGGATGTGCTATTTTATTGTTTTCGCAGGTCTATGCGGATGTGCTATTTTATTGTATTCATAGTCTATGCAGATGTGTTCTTTTATTGTTTTCGCAAGGTGTGGGAAGTTAGCTCGTACTGCGTAGTTCGGCGTTCGACATTCGTTTTGTTAAGGATTTGTTACAGATTTGTCAGCACGAAGTTCATTGTCAGCAGCGTGTTCGACATACCCAGCGCGCAGTTCGACATTCAAAGCTATGAGTTCAACATTCAAACACAACTCGGAATTCAACATTCCCGGCTCTGAGTTCGACATACAAACTTTGGACCCCTGGGCACGTCCATTGTTGACACCGGGGACTTCATTGGACAAACTTGATAGTACATGGGTTGGCGATCATTAATAAAGAAACACTGTCGAAGTCTGTTCAGCGATTCTTGAGAAGAAGATTATTTAAGCGGCCATCTTGGATGTCGCGTTGACCTAATTTTAACAAACCTGAAAGCGACTGTCCTCAGAATCAAAATGTGAAGTTTCGTCAGCATCGTCAAAGCGGTTTATGAGAAGTCGTTTAAGCAAAAGTTATCGAAAGGACACCAGTGGACGACGGACGGACAAAACCGGTGACAATAGCTCACGTTGAGCCTTCCGCTCAGGTGAGCTAAAAACGTATACACATTGCATACGACCTAACCATACTTTTACTCTCAAATAACACGTTTTTGCAGACTACATATGCACTGTCTAAACTGTTTAAAGGTCGATAAAAGAATTTTCTTTAAACATAATGTTCTTTAAACACACAATTTAATGCTGCAGTCATGTTTACTATAACAATCAAGTAAAATGTCGAGACAATAAACACGACAGACAGTGCATCGACACAATAAACACGACAGACAGTGCATATTCCTCACCAATACTAGTATTTCAGAATGGTATTGATGCACTAGTATATTCTTATTCAACAAGAACCACATTTCCTACCCGACCTCGCGCATTGGTCAGTACTATACTATCACACACAACCTACCTTGAGCATTTGTTAACGCAAACCTACCTTGAGCATTTGTTAACGCAACAAGGACAACCAGACATGCCACTAGTTCCTGGATCATTGTTGTTAACTATCTCACTAACAATCTGAAAAGAAAACAGAATAACTATGATACAAGTTATATATAAGATAATTATTTTGAGAACTATTTGTCGGGTAGGAGTTGGCAAATGTCTGACAATTCTTCATATAGAGAACAAATCGCTCAACAAATAATATAAGATGGATATTGCCTTTCGGGCGGCTGTTAACAAAACAAGGTGTTCACTGTGTTTTACGTTGCCCGTCCGTTGTGCCTACGCCATGTTTTCGTCACAAAGTCTTCACTTCTAATGGGCCGATGTTTATGAAACTTGCTTATATTAGGGAAAGCACGACGCCTCTTGGTATTAATGTCAATTTTTCAAAGTCTGAGGACACAACTGCTGCACAAATGGTCTGATAAGAGGATTACATAAGACGTAGACGGGCTGTGTCTGGCCACGTCGATTGCTCGTCATAGTCGAATGTGATTTGTTTACGCATTTACTCTTCTAATTTCATTATAAAGACTGAGGCTGTATTCATAAAGCAACTTAAGTGGAAAATATTACTTAAGTCAAAATGTAAGGTTTTTACATATTTTTAGCCTCTCAGGGACACTACAAACCATATATTGTAAGATAAATATTTAGTTGTAGGTTTTATTTATCCATGAACTTATTAACAATATGAAAACAACGTGATAGAAAAATATGTTTGAGGAAATTGATAAAATTTGACTAAGTTAAGATATTGCTTGACTTAGTCAAATTTTGAAGCTTGATGAATACGGACCCAGATGTCCTACGTATTAACAGAGTAAGCGGTACACTCTGTAATGGCTGTTATTGATGAATAGTATTCGCGGTAACAAAACCACGTGACATTTTGATCGGGTTCATGGCAAAAGGTATATCAACAATGCGTTAGCTTAATGGGTGTTTTTGCTTAATAACTTTCTTAATACTTAACAAATTATGTTCAAGTAAAGCGCACATACAAAGTGAGCCCTTTTCTTTACCTCCGTCGCAAAATATTCATCCAATACCTTCTGAGATTATCCCTCCGAAAGTACTGGAAATGAATAAAAGCGTTTGGAAAATGTGTTGTTTTGAGTCACTCTCGTAAAATTTTAAAATTTTGGAAACAGGGGCAGATTTTACGAAATAATTCTACATTGATTTTTTTTCTTCTAATTACTGGTTTTTGTATCTGAATTGTCTTAATTCAAATATATTTCAGAATAGTTGTGTGATAGGTATTATGTTTTGACCAATAGTTTGTAAACTATTTATTTTTTGTTTAAATTGTTACATTTTTAAGAGTTACCCTCCTTTTATATGAAAAAAAGGAAATTTGCTGATAAAACACATAACATTAATCAAAGTCCACTTAAAGGTAAACTTCTTAAAATTGGGTAGGAAATAATATTTAAAACAAGAGCTGTCGGAGAACAGCGCAGCTCGACTATTCGATTTTTCAGAGAAAAATAAATATATAAAATATATAGCCAGTAAACAAAGCGAAAACAATGTGGGGGTGGGGTTGGTTGGCGGGGCGGGTATAAAAATTAGGGCCGATATAAAATTATTGATAGAATCTCATACATTTGATAATAACATTTGTTGAAGTGTGTGGAATTTTATTATTTTTTTAACAGTTTTAATTCAAAATTACTGTCATTTTAAAGAAATTTGTGATCGAAAGGCAATTCGGGGAGGGAGGGGATATCTGGCAATTTTTACTGCGGCCTCATTTCAGTTGTTTTTATTGATATTTCATCTGTGTATCTGAATTTAATCTAAATTGTTTTACATGTAAATGATTGCATTAAAATTAAAACTTAATATCCAAATAATGGAAGATGGGGGCAGGGCGGGGGCACATCATTGACATAGGTGTAGATTTGATAAAACAAAACAACACAGACATATGTAAAAACAAAAAATAATAATAATTCAGGTGGTGGTGATGACGGGATGGTAGGGGGTGGGTGGGGATGGGGGTGGGGCTGGGTGGGGGATGGAATATATTGATCAACTGATAAAACAAAACAAACACAGATATGCAAAAGCAAACAAAAAGACAACAAAACATTTGGGTGGTGGTGATGATGGGGTGGTGAGATGGTTGTGGGGTGGGGGCGAAACATATTGATCAACTGATATCTCAAAACAACACAGAGGTATGTAAAAACAAACAAAAAAAACATTCGGTTGGTGGTGGTTGTGGGGGATGGTTAGGGGATGGGGTGTGTGGATGTGTGTATGTAAAAAAAACCGTCTAGTGCGGGGGAGGCTGGGGAAGGCGGCGGGGGTGGCGGCGGGGTGTGGGCGGAGTCAACATAGCTATATGTGTAAGAATTGACCAAACAACATGGGCGGCGGAGCGGGGAGGAGGGAGCCCATACCCCAATATGGGTGAAGTATATGGGTGAAGTATGAATAAGATGCATAATGCTATAAGAAATCCCAATCAAAATTATAGATATATACAAGCTAACACGCAAACCTTGATATGCCTTTATGCACATTTTATGGCCATCACAATTTGAGTTGCATGGGAGCCCAGAATTTGCAGAAGACAACATTAACCAGCCCTTTACAACATACTATAAGGAAACCAATTCCCAAATTTAGTTCAGCTATAACAAGAAATGTACGAGATATAGACCTGTAAACACAGCTTACACGCAAAATTTGATGAGATATAGACACATTTTAAAGCCTATCAGAATTTGGTTTCCATGGGAGCCCAGGGGTTACAGGAACCAAAAATACTTAAGAGCCCTTAAGACAATGCTACAAGGACGTTCATGACCAAATTTGGTTGTTCTAGAATAAGAAATG
The DNA here is from genome assembly GCA_037043455.1 of Cyrtodaria siliqua. Taxonomy (NCBI): domain Eukaryota; kingdom Metazoa; phylum Mollusca; class Bivalvia; order Adapedonta; family Hiatellidae; genus Cyrtodaria; species Cyrtodaria siliqua. Next base: position 27,717 of record JAWPHD010015192.1, on the reverse strand, counting down.
TAAGAGATTTAGACCTTATAAACACAGCTTGCACGCGAAATTTGATGTGAAATAGACACATTTTAAGGGCAATCAGAATTTGCGTTCCATGGGAGCCCATGGGTTACAGGAACCAACATTTATTATGCAGCCCTTAAGATAATGCTATAAGGAAGCCCATGGCAAAATGGTGTTGTGCTAGGATAAGAAATGTAAGAGTAGTCAAATAGTCGAGCTAAAAATAAACCAACATAAAAGTTAAACCCATTTATTGCAGATGTGCTATTTATTAAACATTTATTATAGATAATAAAATGAAATATTTTATGAAAATTGGTTAAAACAAAATAATTATCACACACATATTCTAAAACATATTTAAAAACAAGAACATTAGTTAAGATATAACAGTGAGTAATTAGGAATATTGCTCAGTGTATATCTTCTAATCATGAAAATAAATCTTACCTATAATATAAACCTACGATAAATGTGTATCGCCACAAAGGTAAAATTAAAGTAACGTCCAATTCTGTATTGCCAGAACCTTTTATACATCCGTTCCTTCTCCGGACAGCTGACCATGTGCAGATGGACACTGACCGCCTATGGCAAGTGTTGATTAGATAGTTTGACGTGGCATAATAACGAGAAATATTAGCAATCTATTTATTTTGTCATCAAATATAGTATCGTTCACTATTTGGTATTTCAAAAATTCCTGTTTAGGCCTTGATACTGACGTCTATTACATTCAGCTTAATCTCTTTAATTTCTAGAACTTATTAAATTAACAATTTAAAATTGTTATACCGTTGTTAAATCCGCATGCATTCTCGAATTTAAGTAATAATGTATAGGCCTGCCAAAACGTTTAAACGAAAATTCCTGAGATGGAGATTTAAAAATAAATAAATAAGATTTAAAGCGGTCAAAGAAAATGTAAGAAATGGAAATTTGAATGCGCGAATTGGTTTTCGCACTTATTTTTTTTAAAGCACAAATGAAAATTATGTATGCAATAATGCTTAAAGTAAAAAATAGATTACATACGCCAACATGCACACAAATAGTTTGTTTTAGAGAGGGCTTTGCAATTAGATTAAAAGACTTGGTTTAATTTATACAACATTTTTTAAAATAAAAGTTCAATATTCTACATGATATTCCTAAACGCAAATACAAAGTCTTCATAGCTGTTAAACAAGTTATAATCATCGCACACGGCAGCAGCCAATCTCTACCCAGAGTTGTCGTTCCTTTCATACAAATGGCCTCTGGGGGAGATTGGGCAGCAGCTACTATAGTGACAAAAGGATTCGCTAGCTCCTCACACTTGTTATTTCAATTAGGTTAACCAATTAAAGAAGCAGGAGATATATTGCTGCTATTGCACATGTCTGTATGTCACTGAAGGAACTAATTATGTCTTTAGGTGTTAATTCTATATTCAGTCGGTGCATTACACTGATGACGCTCATTGAATTGATACAAGTTTGTCAATACCCTCCTTTGCACTGATGACTAGGGAGCGTAACATGACCAATGCAGAAAATAGCTGATACACTGTAAACATATTATAGCTAAATCAGGAACATTTTGTTTCGATGATAAATCCGGAGATTGTACACTTAAATCCAGAGATCCGGAGAGCAAATGAAAAATCGGGAGAATCCGGATTTTATCCGGAGGTTTGGCAGATCTGCATTTATGTCTCCTCGTTGTCTCTAGAATACTTAGCCTAGACAATATGATACTATAAGACACAAAATGTGAATTTATAACTGTGATTTGTAGTAGAAATCCGTGAAGTGTAGTAGTTTATATCTTGTATTAGTTTATATCAGTGATTTGTAGTAGATTATATCTTGTATTAGTTTATATCAGTGATTTGTAGTAGATTATATCTTGTATTAGTTTATATCAGTGATTTGTAGTAGATTATATCTTGTATTAGCGATTTGTAGTAGATTATACCTTTCAGCGATCTGTAGTAGATTATAACTTGTACTAGTTTATATCAGCGATTTGTATAGTAGTAGATTATATCTGTTATTAGTTTATATCAGTGATTTGTAGTAGATTATACCTTTCAGCGATCTGTAGTAGATTATATCTTGTATTAGTTTTTATCAGTGATTTGTAGTCGATTATCTTTTATTAGTTTATATCAGTGATTTGTAGTAGATTATATCTTTTATTAGTTTATATCAGTGATTTGTAGTAGTAGTTTATCTCAGTGATTCAATATGTTATCTTTCCTGGACAGGTGTATATACTTAAGTATGTGTAAAAATATGGAACAATTAGAGTGTAATCAATGAAAGTGTATTTGATCTTTTGACTCGCAACTCCTGTGAGGGCCCCTGGGTGCGGAGCCAAAAGCAAAGTTGCTCTTGCTCGCCGTTATCACGACAAAACAACAATGTGGGGTAAGTCAAACACTTATATTGGTTGAATTCCGCTCAGGAAGGAGGAGATATTGTAACGGACAGACGGACAAACGGGAGCGTTATCAATATCCCTAACGCTTTTTTTAAGCTTCAGAAAAGCGTGGGGATAATAAGTATTTAACATTTAACGAATATACGTATACTTTTTTTCCCCCCTATACAATAAAATAGTAATTTTGATTTTTATTCTTTAAACTTTCTTTTGTTTGTGAAAAAGTGTCTATAGATGACCGTATGTAGTAGTATACAAAATATGAGGTTTTATTTGGCCCGTATTGAACACAGAACGTGAACGCATACAATTCACTTTTATTTTTTAAGAATTTGTTTTCATTTTAAACATTTACATTCATCTCATTATAGGTTAATTTATAATTTGTGATTTCTGAGGTGGAACATTGTTTTTAAATGAGTTTTAACTGATTTAACGGTTGTCGTACTGATATCGGTTTATCTTTTTTTTCATATTGATAGTCTGTGGATTATAGAAAGTTAAGTCGGACCAATCTCGTTCTCCGTGCAAGTTAGTAGGTTATAATAACCGTATTTTGTGGATCAATTAGTCATATAGAGGCAGTTTGTTTACTGCTAATTGTCACATGTGAGTAAATAGAGGCATCGGTCAAATCGTTGAAAGTAACATGACGTATATGCCATATGTTGCAAAAATTAAAACAATTTCCAATGAGTAATCTCAATACTAATTATGATTAAATATGATATTAATATTTGCTTATTGAAACATATGTCCACCACTAGTTCGACACATGGCTTAATAGCATATTGATATATTATTAAATAAGAATGTGGCCCACAATAATATAAGTTAACACTGCGGACATCATGTACTTTTATCTATGGAAACCTGGCTTGTGGCATATAAAAACATATTGTTGTTATATAGCCAAAACAAAACAACAACAAAATAAGACATAAAGACACCCACGTTCCTTAAAGTTTCAATAAAACACAGAAAGGAGCATAACTTTTCTAACGTAATGGTAACAGAGGTGGTTTACGTTTCCGGATGCATGTTGGTAATCATCATAATTGTGTCAGCTGCATAAATCTGAAGATGAGAAATGAATACGGAACTACCCTTAAAAAATAGCGTTTAATGTAAATGCTAATACACCCGCACTATATAGCCTATTTTAAAATATCTCGTTTTATTTTATGATATGCAATGAAATACTGTCTTTTTATCAGTGAAATAAAAGTGTTATTCCACACTGTGGAATATTATACAATTATGGACTTTTCAGCTGTTATACATGATGTGATATGCACCAAAAAAATCATTATTGACCGAGGCGATAGCCGAGGTCAATAATGATTTTTTGGTACATATCAACATCATGTATAACAGCTGAAAAGTCCATAACTGTTTTATTATATAACCCTCAATTTACAATTATATAAAACAGGTCAATATCAAAAAAACAATTATATAAAACAGGTCAATATCAAAAAAACAGGTCAATATAAAAAAAACGGGTCAATATCGCTAGATATTTTTTCTAAAAAATTACTTTTTAGCCAATGAAAACGCGTCTATTTATAGGTTATATAATAAAGAGTTTTATTTCACAGTAGCTGCCGGGACTACTTTTGTTGTTCTACCATAGTTTCCCTAAAAAAATTGTAAAATCATAAAATAAAAAGAAAATTTGTTGTTTTGTCGCGAATAACATATTTTATTTCATCTCAAAGTGAGAAAACTTTAATATTTTCACTCATGCTTCGCATTCGTGAAAATATCAAGCTTTCTCACTTCTCGATGAAATAAAATATGTTATTCACTCCAAAACAACAAATATCCTCTATATATTCAACGATTTATCACTGTAATTTTTCCAACGTTAGGAGAGTAAGCAAGACAATGCGAAAGATTTCAGTTGTGTGCACTATTTTCGCGTTTTAGGGGTATTAGAATAGAAAAAGAATATCGTTTAAATTGTAATTAATAAAATTAATGAAATATTGTTCACATTTGAACTCCAAACTGTGATATATTACCCGATAATTCACCGTAAACTATGTTCTATTTCTTAAATTAAATGATATCAGGACCGTGATACCAAGCACCCTTAACTGATTTTCACATCCGTTTGTAATTTAGAAAATGTAATTGCACATGCATTAGGGCCAGATAAGTTTTGGGTTTTAGTTTCGTGTCGGATGTTTTTCGCCGTTAGATCTGGGCTTTTTATGTCTGGGCATGATGTGCCTTAATACACGGATCTAATTACAAATAGATTGGCCACTACGAAAATTATTTAAATTTCACGCGGCACAGAGCGAATATTTCACAAACTATTTCCCAACTTTAAACACACATATCATGAAAAGTTTTATAGATACAAGTTTCATTCATGCCGAATCCCATCACAAATTTAATATTCTCTCCAATGATAATATTTTGTTTTCTCTTACATTTAGAGCAAAAATGGAGTTTGACGGAAACCTTGACTATGTCAAAACCTCGATTTTCGCTAAAATTATGACATTTTTAACTTTAAACATCTTTTTATGCAATTTCTTTTTTTGAAAATAAAAATAAATTATTATAATCTTATTTTGCTACTTTTTGAATCTTTTGAATGTATTCTCATCAAAATCAGTGAATAATTGAGAGAGAAGATAAAAGGAAAAGTTAAGGTGCCACGTGATATTTTGGTTACTTCATTTGTTAAGGTTCCTCTCACCTGCCCAAAATGAAAAACAATATAAATTTAGTTTTATATGTGATTTTGTTGGAGTTTGTGCATGTTTTGCATATCGTTTTAAGCGTCTTCGAACGAAGATTTTGAAAATAATAATGTTTTTGCACAATTTTTTTTATTATTATTAATATTTTTAATATATTTGGGGTGTAGCTACAGCTTACAAGTTAAGGTTGATTGGTGCGACGTACTTGTTTTGTTTGTTTGTCGTTACGTCGTCTTGACGTCCTCGTGCAAATTGGTGTAAATGCGAGCAATATTACGAATTTCCCTGTTCTATTTTAAGTAGGCTAGGGATACGGAATCTATTTTTAGTAGCATACTGACACGGATTCAGAAAACATATAGATGTGAGACAGGATTTTGTATATAATAAGCTCTGTTATTGCTACTAATATGGCAAGTCAAATTAACCATATCAGTATTTATACCCAAACCAGATTTCTCAATACAGAAGATATCTCTTTAACGTAGAAAGGTATCTCTTTAAGATAGAGTGACATCTATTTAAATCATCTTACATGTGTTAAATTAAAGATAAAGAAATATCTCTCTTTCTTAAACAGATATTTTTTTCTAACTTACAGAGATATCTCTCTCCATGGCTTAAGCAAATATATTTTAAGAGATATATATATATCTTTCTAACATTAAGAGAAATCTTGCTAGCTATATATATATATTTATCATGCAGATGTGCACTCTTTTGCCCAATTATGATAAAGTGGTGACCTATTAAATTTTGTTTTATTTGGCACTTACCAATAGAGCAAGTCAATGCGGAATCCCTCGACGTTTATTGTACGTAACGTTATATGACGTCATGCACGTAATGTTGCCTGACGTCATAAAACAAACAAAAAACAACAACATGGCGGCGTCCTCGATAAGCGTAACATTCTGAGAAATGGGTAATAATAGTACTTTATACAGAAAATGTGGATAATCTACATGATAGAATATTATGTCAGTACCTTTTACTATCCAGTTTATTAGGCTCGGCACGAAAACGAAGAATGGCTCGGCAGAGCCTCGCCATTCTTCGTTTGCTAAGCCTCGCCTAATAAACTTGATAGTAAAAGGCACCGACAGGGACATAGCCAGCGATACGCACTTACGCACGTGCGTAACATCGATTTGAAACGTGAAAAAATAATTATGGCCAAAAATGGCATAAAAATTGATGAAATTATTTTACCCTAGAAGGCCGCCAAAATTTGACCAAAAAACCCACCAGAGGCTGCCAAAGGATGTCTATATTTTACGCGCCAAGGGTAATGCCTTCGGCATTACGGGTGCGTACTTAAGATTTTAGCCTGTCTGACATAATATTCTGTATATCTTTATATCATTCTACGGAGATATCTCTCTAACTCTAAAGCATTACAATAATTTTCCCTATTTTTTTATTTCAATCACTGAGAATTCGACATGATCTATACACAGGAAAAATGTTGTGACATGTGCCGCATATGTGTTACTTTGTTATTATTTTCATGTTTCTTTCATATAAAATAAATGTATACATCATTTTATTCACATATCTGCCACATATGTGAATGATACATATGTGTCACATATGTACCACATATATTTTTCATGTTAAAATAATACATCTGTGCCACATATGAACTGTATACATATGTATTTCGTATGAAATTATTATGCATAAAATACGTAAAGTATTTATAAGGCAAAAAATAAGTTTATTTTAAAGCCCCGACCCTAAACATTGTAGGGCACCAAAAAAAATCGTTTATATTACATATGTGTTACTTTTATATGAAGTACATATCTGGAATACATATATGTATCACATATGTAAAACATGAATTTTATGCCTAAATATGTTTCCTGTATAGTATACACAGACTCTAAAACATTCAATCCGTCCTTGGTTCGGTTATGTAACATAACTACTTTTGCTTACTTATCTTGATTTTGAGTATATTGGCTCACCATTCAAAATGTTGCAAACAAACAGACATTCCTCGGTCATTAATGAATGAGGTAGAAATTATTGACATCATATGTATTTTTCTCCCTTCAAATACTTAAAACAGATATATTTTTAAATTAGAAAAATATATATGTAAGCTAGAGCTAGAAATATGTTTCTTTAAGCGAGAGAGGTATCTATTAAGATAAGGAGATATTTCTGTAGGATAAGGAGATATATCTTGTAGGATAAGAAGATATCTCTGTAAGATAAAGAGATATCTCTGAAAGATAAGGAGATATTTCTGTAAGATAAGGATATATTTCTGTAAGATAAGGAGATATATATTGTAAGATAAGGAGATATCCCTGTAAGATGGAGATATCTCTGTAATAAGATGGAGATATCTCTGTAAGATGGAGATATCTCTGTAAGATAATGAGATATATCTGTAAGATAAGGAGATCTATATGTATGATAAGGAGATATCTCTATAAGATAAGGAGATATCTCTGTAAGATGGAGATATCTCTGTAAGATAAGAAGATATCTCTGTATGATAAGGAGATATCTCTGTAAGATAAGGAGATATCTCTGGAAGATGGAGATATCTCTGTAAGATAAGAAGATACATCTGTATGATAAGGAGATATCTCTGTAAAATAAGGAGATATCTTTGTAAGATAAGGAGATATCTTTGTAAGATGGAGATATCTATGTAAGATAATGATATATCTCTGTAAGATAAAGAGATATCCCTGTAAGATGGAGATATCTCTGTAATAAGATGGAGATATCTATGTAAGATAATGATATATCTCTGTAAGATAAGGAGATATCTCTGTAAGATAAGGAGATCTATATGTATGATAAGGAGATATCTATGTAACATAAGGAGAAATCTCTATATAAGGAGAAATCTCTATAAGATAATGAGATATCTCTGTAAGATAAGGAGATATCTCTGTAAGGTAAGGAGATATCTTGTTTTGGAACAACTGCTAATTTGACTTGCCCTATACTAATCGATAACAAATAAAGGGCCGATCGCAACATAGCAGAAACTACTTAATAAGTCGAAAATGTTTATGCACTTGCTCTTAAATCACTTTTAGATAAAGACAATAGTTTTACAACATGTAGACTTTTGTCATGTATGTATCTAGCCTTTGATGAAACTTATTTAAAAGTATTGTGCGAAAATGTACAGGTCTACATTAACATTGTTAAAACTGTTTAAATCAATGTATAGCAAATTAAAAGTATATGTGCGTACAGAAAATGGTTTAACTATATATACCTATCTCAATGCAAGTGATACAATAAAATGCGACAAGGAGGATTTCTCAAATGAAGAAGGGTTGTTTGTTTGTTTGGTGTATAACGTCATTTTGTAATTGTTCAGCACATTTAAGGCTATATGTATGACGGTCGCTTGTTTGTGGTGGAGGCAGACCACTCTGGTGGAGCAGACCACTCACTTATTCCTGCATGGGTAGAACCAATACTGTACACCTTCCGCCATCTGTAAGAATTGGCATTTTTTCACTTAACAATTGAGCTCAAAATGAAGAAGGAAAAGAGAGCTGAAATAGGGATATTTGCAAAAACAACCTTTATTAAAATAATACATTTTTGATGTTTTGTTTTATAGTTTTCCTTAATCCTAGTGTAATTTTAGTTTCTACCACTGTAGAACAATTATGTCGTAATTCTGCAGTTATTATTACAGAATTTTTGACGCTAAATAATTATTTTAACTGGTAAAATGGCGTTATTTTGCCGCAGGACGGCCGGAATATTGTTGGTACGGTCATCTGGCCAGATGACGCCCGAGGGAGGGCGAAGTCAATAACATCAAACACACAACTACGGGAGATTTCAATCAGGTTGACATTTGATAACTATCTGTCTTTAATTTATAATATTATGGATTCACTTCATAATACGAGTAATTTAGTTTGCTGAATTTGATATAAATGCGAATTATTTCAAACACCGTTTATTTAGTAGGTACAAAGCTCAACCGTTAACGGATGAAAAAGTCACCTTTACGTTTACTTAAGAAGCTTCATTAAATAGTGTTTTAAGTAATTTTAGCAAATTTCAGAACCTGGGTAGTACCAGTACTGTGGATCTCCCGCCGTCTGTAAGAATCGACACTTTCTTCCTTACAAATTGAGCTCCCAGTGGGTTTCGAACCAGCAGCGGTGAGAGGCGAGAAGGTTTACAACGCAACGTCGTTAACCCCTCGACTACGCATGCGATTTATTTAAGAATAGTGCTTTAAGAGCGATACGAGTAAAAAAATGGGTTGCGACCAGACTGATTTTTTTATCAAGGCATTTCCATTTGATTAAGTGACTGTAAAAAAACATTTGTACTGAGTTATTAAGAGGAACTAGAGTTTCATTTTGACACTCATTTATGCAGTTATATAGCCAATTCAATGCAATTCAGTATATATCGAAAATAGTTTAACTATGTGCATGATATGCAACGAAAAACACTCCTTCGTGGCTGCCTTCAAGAACTTTTAAAAAACAAGGGCTGTCGCAGAACAGTGCAGCTCGACTATTTTATTTTTCAGAGAATAATACATTATATAGCTAGTATATACCATCAGAAAACAAGGCAACATAGCTATATATGTAAGAAGTGACCAAAAACCAAAACAACACAGAAATATGTAAAACAAAACAAGGGGCAACATGCAACATAGCTATATATGTGTAAACAAAATACAAAAAAATAGTTTTGAGGGTGGGAGGGGGTAGGGGTGGGGGGGGGGGGGGGGGGAGGGCTGGAGGGCAACATAGCTAAATGTGTATATGTGTAAGAATTGACCAAAAAAACAAAATGGAGTTTCGATTGGGTGAGGGGTCGGGGTGGGGGTGGGGCAACATAGCTATATATGTGTAAGAATTGATCAAAAGAACACAGAAATATGTAAACAAATAATTTAAAAAAGTGAGTTTCGAGTGGGGTGGAGGGTGGGGGAGGCGGGGCAGTGGGGGTAGGCGGACATGGGTGGGGGAAGGCAGGGCGGGGGGAGAACATAGATATGTGTAAGTATTGACCAAAACAACACAGACATATGTAAAAAAAAATAAACTTGAGTTTCGAGTGGGGTGTGCAGGTGGGGAAAGCGTGGGGTGGGGAGGGGGCAACATATATGTGTAAGACGCTATGTAAGAATTGACCAAAACAACACAGAAATATGTAAACAAATTAAAATAAAAATAAAAAATATTGCAGTTTCGAGTGGGGGTGGGGTGGGGGGGGGAGGGGGGTGGGTGGGGGTGGTGGGGGTAGGGTAACATAGCTATATGTAAGAATTGACCAAAACAACACAGAAATATATAAAAAAAAATAGAAATAAAAAAATCGGGTTTCGAGTGGCGTGGGCTAATGGGGGAGGGGGCAACATATAGTTGTAAGAAGCTATGTAAAAACTGACCAAAACAACACAGAAATATGTAAAAAAACAAAAAATGAGTATCGAGTGGGGGCAAAGGGGCGAGGCGTGAGATGGGGGGAGGGGACAACATATATGTGTAAGGAGCTATGTGTAAGAAATATGTAAAAAAAATAATAATAAAAAATACAGGTGTGGACGGGGGAGGTTGAGGGAGTGTGTGGTGGAGAGTGAGGAGGGAGACTATGCCCCAATATGGGTGAAGTATGAATAAGATGTATAATTCTATACGAAATCCCAAACCAAATTATAGATATATACATGCTTACATGCAATCCTAGATCTGCCTTTATTGCACATTTTATGGGCCATCACAATTTCGGTTCCATGGGAGCCCAGAATTTGCAGAAGACAACATTACTTATGCAACCCTTTACAACATACTATAAGGAAACCAATTCCCAAATTTAGTTCAGCTAGAACAAGAAATGTACGAGATATAGACCTGTAAACACAGCTTACACGCAAAATTTGATGAGATATAGACACATTTTAAGGGCTATCAGAATTTGGGTTCCATGGGAGCCCATGGGTTACAGGAACCAAAATTGCTTATGCAGCCCTTAAGATAATGCTATAAGGAAGCCCGTGACCAAAGGTTGTGCTAGGATAATAAATGTAAGAGATATAGGCTTGTAAACACAGCTTACACGCAAACCTTGATATGGGATGCCGACGCCAACGCCGACGCCGGGGTGATTACATAAGCTCTCTTATTTTTCGAATAGTCGAGCTAATAATAACTGTGACGCACATTTATTTTACCAGTTTTCCGTGACCTTAAACTAAACGTCTGATAAATAATTACCAACATGCGGTCTGCCAATTTTTCCGCTTCGACAAATATCGGGCGGGCGGGCGGCGGCGTCCAACTCTATGATTCCGCTCAATAACTTTAGTTGTGAATGAGATATTTGAATGAAACTTACTGTGTAGGTACCATATAGAAAGGAAGTTTGGAATTGCATTTGGGGTCACTGAGGTCAAGGTCACTGTTACTAAAAACAGAAAAACGGTTTCTGCCCAATAACGTAAGTAAAGAATGAGATATTAGAATGAAACTTGCTATGTAGGTGGTTTATATCAAAAGGAAGTCAAGGTCATTGTTACTAAAAACAGAAAAAAGGATTCCGCTCAATAACGTTAGTTGGGAATGAGATTTTGGAACGAAACTTGCTGTGTAGGTACCTTATATGGAAAGGAAGCTTGAGATTGCATTTGGGATCATTGAGGTCAAGGTCAATGTCACTGTTACTAAATATAGAATAAACGGTTTCCGCTCAATAACTTAAGTAAACCCGCTGCGGGTTCGAATCCCACTGGGAACATAACTATTCTTACGAGTAATGCGTGAGGTATACAGTACATCCAGGAAAAAGTGGGTGATCTGCCTCCACCATTAAAAATCGACCGTCATGTCTAGCCTAAAATGTGCTCAAAATGATGTTAAACACCATCCAACATCCAACTACTGTCTGTTATGCATTACAATCTATACAATAACAAAGTAACTTTGCAGCTATAGGAGTTCTGATATGAGCTGTGAAATTAGTTGCCAAATGCATGTAGTCGTTTAATTAAAAGTATTAAAATATATAATACAAATGCTCGTTATATATTTAAGTTTTAAGGAAAACTAATGACAGGGAATTTAAGTCTGTGAGAGCTTCCATTTGCGTGGCGGTAGCATAGTCGTAGAGCGACCGCTAAGTGCATGCGAGAGGTCATGTGTTCAATCCCCGGTCAAGTCACAACCAATACTTCATAAACATGTTACTAGCAGTTGTCTTGCTTTACGTTCAGCATATAAAGAGTAGTGCTAGGACTGGTCGGCCCGGTGTCAGAATAATGTGACTATGTTAATGTGATTATGTGGTATTTAGTGTGCCAGTGTAATGTTGATGAACCGAACTGGTATGTACGATAATGTGTCAGACTGTTAAACATGTGCCCTGGCCCCATATACTCGAAATTTTGAGTCGAAATCTCAGACTCAAGCTCATGTAAAAAAATAATCTTACTTAAGAGTCATGGAATGACCTGAAAATTTACATAAATCGAGATAATCATCAATTTCACATGTCATGAAAGTTTCGGGAAGAAAAACAGTCACCTAAAAAAGTAACAGCTAAAAGAATTATATGATTTTTTGAGCTTGAGCATAAGATTTTAGCTGAGCAAGTTTCGATAATATGAGACCAGTAATACTTGGTAGATGACTGCCTTTAAGGTCTCGCTAAACAGTTATTTCCCTTGCCAGTCACGGTCACTTTCTGAAGCTTAAAAAAAAGATCTGTGTTATTCGGTTCTTGTTTATTTCTTAAAATGTGCAAATATTTTCTCTTTTTTTTGTTGCAGGTGACAAGAATGGGATAAGTTCATGATTTCATACAGGTTAGGATATCCCTGAATGTTTCTGAGCCCAGATCTGAGAATCTAATACTGGGTAGTGATACATTTGAAAATGTCAGTGAAATGGACAAATTCAAGAGGGTCTCTTCAAACTATTGATATAAAAAAAAGCAAATTGGTCAACCCCGTGTTTTTTGCTGGATATTTCGCGCAAAAGACATCAAGTTTCACAAAGAAAATAATTTTAAGAAAATTCATTAAATTCTACCGTGGTCCAGAGGGGTTCTGCTACATGTGCAGAGCTATGTAAAATTAACTGTGTTGTGAGACATTAAGTACCTGAGTAACATCATCATCTATGATTCGTATAGTAATCTTTCTTAAAATAATAGAATACTGTATATATAAATAAATCACATACCTTTCTGTATAAGTGGGTATTTCTTAGACTTGAAAACTACTCCTTTAATAAAAGCATCAGTTTGTCACCGAAATATTATTTATATCATCTCGTTTTGGAGGTGTTGTGTAGTTTGATCAAAACTTGAATATCATTGGATGTTTGCCCTTGAGCTATAGTTCTGGTCATTCTGGATGATTTTATCAATGGCTTGACCACTAACCACACTAAGATTAAAGGTTAACATTTAAGTGCGGTAGAATCACGTTTCTTGGGGGCACACTATTAGAGCCTCGTGTTGATCGGTATCTTATAAATAGTATATACAGGTATGTACATGGAATCATGTTTCAGTTTTAATTGATCAACCGGATGTGATTACCTGGTGCAGCCGAAAGTAGTTCTGTATTAAAGAGTGTTATATAATGTTTGTTTTTCCTTTAAAAACCACTTTTTTAGTGCAGTTTCTTATTATTTTTTGGCTTTAACTTTAAAGTGGAAATAGACCGGGTATGCAATTGCAAAATAGTAAAGATAACGTTGACCTTTGACCCGGTGTTAGTATGCAGCATTCGTAACATCGCGTAGACTGCTTCGCACCATTACTCGCATGTAATACGCAGGTTTCTATATTGGTTACGTCATCGCGCCTTAGATTTCCGCCAAAACAAATTTGCATTCAAAATCAAAGTTATCATCCAAATGTTGCAATGTTATTCAGCCGATTGCTCCATCAATAGTTTATTTACATGAAAACAGTGACAAAACCTTCATCTGCATTGTAAAAAACAAACACTCAACGCAAATTATACATCAACACGTGTGTTCAGCGGCCATATTGTTTACATAGAAACAGTGCACTATTTTCTGTGCCGTTGCCTTCCGGCTAACAGAATGTCAAGATTTTGAACATACCGAAGCGCCTTGATACACACGAGGCGGGATCCCGAAGAATGATGGGATTGGCCGAGCGTTCACGATTGAGTATACAGCTGAATAATTATTTCCTTGTTGATGTTTAATAGCAGACATGTTTATTTGCATGATAAAGTAAGTTTCCCAGAATTCTAACAAGGTTTGAGATTTTAACAGCTTGTCAACATTCTCACTTTACTATCGAAGGGGCATGAAGACTCATTTTTAATTGGATATTTTGGTCGCATCAACAGCCAATGTTATAGGGCGACTTTCCAGCTTTCATTGGTGCATGGAGGTAGACCCCAAACTCACAGCGGTGAGGAGCAAGTGATTCTAACTCAGAAACTCTAACCACTCGGTCACGAAATTAAGTAGCTGGAACCACTGTTCGTCAGTCATGGCAAACATCCCGTTTCAGGTATATTTGAGGTGAACTAAACTGCGCACTATATGTTCAATTCTTGGGTATAGTATTACAATGCATAAGGTTTGGATACCAGAGATTGTCAGTGTGTCGAGTTTAAGGTGGCACTTCAGGCGTGAACTTTTCAGGCAAGTGGTAAATACTCGTACATCAACATGATTTAGTCGTTAAATCCACGGATGAAAATGGTGGATCTTGCCCACTCGCCCCCTCCCACTAAAACCAGGAAAGATTAGGTTAAAGCTTTATGCGTTTCGGGTTTTAGGGAGTATAGGGGGAAGAGGGCACCCCCTACTCTACCTCCATCCTTGATCATCAACATTTATCTTCGGCAAACACAATTGATCTCTGTAATGGTTTTCATAACTTAACTGTGTTTCAAGTAGCACGTAATAATTACAATATGTATACCACCCAGTATTATGGTATAAAAACAATTTATGCCGAATACTGTATCTCCCGAGTTTTAAAATGGTCGGATTTCTAGTCTAGATCATCTGTGACGCTTGCTTGTTTTCACGAGAAACGTCTAGAACAGTTCTCCTTAAAAAGGTTTGACTTTTGCCGAGTTTCTGGTATCGTTTCTGATTGGATGAGACAGAAGCACCTGCTATCCAAGATACACAGAAAGATGGTCAAAAATACTTTAATGAAAAAACAATAATTACAGTCACGTGCTTCCGGTTTCAATTTTGTTTCTGAACACACGGTCACACGTTTGTATTAGAAGATGATCAATCGGGTTTACAGTATATCAATCTCACGAAACCAACAGTATCAGTCGAAACTGCCATGTCGATTTCGGTCACTTGGTATTACGGAAGTTGGCTAAGAGTTCAAATTGTAACCACAAAAGTCTTAAATGCTGGATCAATGGGAAACATTTAATAATAATAAACAGTTAGTACTAATTATTATGCATATTTAATCTTATTTATTGTGTATATTCAACATTAAAACCTTAATGTAAGGAACAAGTTCGCCCACATCTCATCATTCTTTAACATTAGAATACCTACATTTAGTATCACTGAAATTAACATATTTTTTCTCTTGAACCTATGTTCATTTTACTGTCAAGGGGCCATTTTACGCTTGCGTTTTTTTGTCTAAATGGTGATTTACGTCACTTCTAGCCTATATTTTTTATTGTCGAATTAGTTTTGTGATAGAGGCAAACCACCCAGTTTTCCCTGGGTAGAACATGTACTGTATACCTCCCGCCATCGGTAAGAATCGACTTCTCCCGCCATCCGACACTTTCGCCCTTACAAGTCGAGCTCCCAGAGGGATTCGAATCCGCAGCCGTGAGAGGCGAGGTTTACTACGCAACGTCGTTAACCCCTCGACTTGCGTTAACTTTGTGTGTGTTCAAGGCAGAGCATTTATTCTTTGAATAGAATGACTTTCAGGTGACCGGCGAAGTTAATGTCGTTCATGTCATGTCACCAAAGACTAATTACTATTAATTATCGTTATCTTAGTAATCTCTATTTTATTCACTGTAACAGTTATCATATTATTGAATTTTTCTCCAGCTTGCTAATTGGACAACTGTCCGCTTTCTATAGCCAATATGCAAATTCACGGAGTATTGCGTTCAGGAGAAATAGTAGCACGTTCCTTGTCAGATTCTTGTCAGTTCTTTCGATTTCAATAATTGGTAGAAATACGATTATTTGTTATGATTGCAAAACAACCCAACATGTCAAAGATGTGTAGAGAAAAATAGACACAACTAACGACGGATCAGAACACACAGATGATACGACTAACTGGGAATTTATGACACGACAATATTAGGATCAGAACACACAAATGATATGACTAACTGGGAATTTATGACATGACAATATTAGGATCAGAACACACACATGGTACGACTAACTGGGAATTTATGACACGACAACATTAGTACCAGAACACACAAATGATACGACTAACTCGGAATTACGCTCTTTTGAGAGTAATAGCCTTCGAGTTTAAGTCAATAGCGTAATTGACTACTCTGAACACAAGAATTCGGTCTGAGGAGGGTGTCTCGCCCACCGCGGCAAACGGCATATGAAATATTTTATTAAATGTGTGCTTAAATGATGTCCACCAAAGACAACACCTCATATGACCAATTATCAAACAATTAAAGCGAGGTAATCATAAGCAATTAAGTTACTGAAGTTAAGTGGTTTAACCAGGGTTTTGGGAAAATAATGCAAAATAATACCTTGACCTTGATATTTTTTGTCATTCAGCGATGTCCACCAATGCCAACAATACATATGACCAAGTATCAAAGAAAGAAAGTGAGGCAATCACATAACGTTAACTGAGGTTAAGTTACCTAAGCAAGGTTAAGTTTTGAGAAAATAATGTAAATTATGACCTTGACCTTGGTTTTTTTTGTCATCCAGCGATATCCACCACTGCCAACAATACATATGACCAAGTATCAAAGACATAAAGTGAGACAATCACATAAAGGCAACTGAGGTTAAGTTACCTAACCAAGATTAAGTTCGGGGGAAAAATTGCAAAATATGACCTTGACTTTGGTAATTTTTGTCGTTCAGTGATGTACGCCAATGCCAACAATACATATGACCAAGTATCAAACAAAGAAATTAAAGTTATCCGAAAAAGTTAACTGAGGTTAACTTACATAACCAAACTGATGTTTAGGGTAAATAACGCAAAACATGACCTTGGCCTTGGCATTTTTTGTCATTCAGTGATGTCCACCAATGCCAACACTACATATGACCAAGTATCAAAGACATAAAGTGGGGGCAATCACATACAGTTAACTGAGGTTAAGTTACCTAAGCAAGGTTACGTTATCTAACTAAGGTTAAGTTTAGAGAAAATAATGAAAAATAAGACCTAGACCATGGTATTTTTTGTCATCCAGCGATGTCCACAAATGCCTACAATACATATGACCAAGTATCAAAGAAATAAAGTGAGACAATCACATAAAGTTAACTGAGGTTAAGTTGCCTAACCAAGGTTAAGTTAGGGGAAAATAATGCAAAATATGACCTTGACCTTGGAAATGTTTGTCATTCGATGATGTCCACCAATGCCAACAATACATATGACCAAGTGTCAAACAAAGAAATTAAAGTTATCAGAAAAAGTTAACTGAGGTTAACTTACCTAACCAAACTGATGTTTAGGGTAAATAACGCAAAACATGACCTTGACCTTGATATTTTTTGTCGTTCAGCGATGTCCGCTTATGCCAGCAATACATATGACCAAGTATCAAAAACATAAACTGAGGCAATCACATAAAGTTAACTAGGGTTAAGTTACCTAACCAAGTTTAAGTTACCTAACCAAGGTTAAGTTTGGAGAAAATAATGCAAAATATGACCTTGACCTTGATAATTTTTGTCGTTCAATGATGTCCACCAATGCCAACAACACATGTGACCAAGTATCAAACAAAGAAAATGAGGCAATCACATACAGTTAACTGAGGTTAAGTTACGTAACCAAAGTTGCTACCTAACCAAGGTTAAGGTTTGGGAAATTAAAGCAAAATATTACCTTAACCTTGGTAATTTTGGCATTACGTGATGTCCCTTGACCCAATAAAGCATCCGAGAAAGTTTCAGAAAAAATTGAGCAGCGGTTGTTGAGATATAGTTGATTTCAAGTGTTGCGAGACAATAACATAGATAAAAGATAAATGTGCAATTTTTTTTTTATTCATTTAGCAGGGATGTGAACATGGCCGTTTCTGCAGGTGCTGTTATTGCACGCACAAATACAATAACTGTCTGAGAATGTTCAACACTGGCTACATTACCAGCGTGACGAAAATTTGAAATATAAAACTATTGGTATTACATGACCAATCAGGGACATGTAAGTGGGTATTAAACTAAATTCCATGAGAAGGCATTACACAATATCTTGATTATGGGAAACAATATTCCATTCACACGCCGCGATATTGACAATAAAAATCGGAGCGTGCACTTTAAACGCAGAGTAAAAATTAAAAGAACACCAACTTTCAGAGGATTAGCGGTCAATATTTAAAAATGTTGAATTGCTTATTTAAGACTATTTCAAATTTCCACAAAGATTCGTGTTCAAGTGATACCAATTTTTTTTAATTTGACATCAATACACTCTTTAGATTTGACTTTCCCGACAAAATCTGCCGTCTTCACGTCTTTAAATACAACATTATACTTCTCTGGCGTAATTTACAGTATTCTAAAAGTTAATTGACGTCTGTCAAAGATTTGTGTTGTGCTTGGACTTGCAAGTATAAAATGGGGATATCTAACAAGACCTCGGTCTGAGGGTGTCTCGCCCACCGCGGCAAACCGCATATGAAATATTTTATTAAATTTGTGTTTTAATGATGTCCACCAAAGTCTTTTAAGACAACACTTCAAAAGACCGAGTATCAAACAAATAAAAGCGAGGTAATCATAAGCAGTTAAGTTACTGAGGGTAAGTGGTTTAACCAAGGTGTAGTTTGACTTTGACCTTGGTATTTTTGTCGTTTAGCAATGTCCACCGATACCAACAATACATATGACCAAGCATCGAAGACATAAAGTGAGACAATCACATAAAGTTAACTGAGGTTAAGTTACCTAACCAATGTTATGTTTGGGGGGAAATAACGCAAAATATGACATTGACCTTGGTATATTTTGTCGTTCAGCGATGCCCACCAATACTAACAATACACATGACCAAGTACCAAAGACATAAAGTGAGACAATCACATACAGTTAACTGAGGTTAAGTTACATAACCAAGGTTAAGTTACCTAACCAAGGTTAAGTTTTGGGAAAGTAACGCAAAATATGACCTTGACCTTGGTAATTTTGGCATTAAGTGATGTCCCTTAACAGTATAATCTGACAAAGTTTCAGAAAAATTCGAGCAGCGGTTGTTGAGATAAAGTTGATTTTAATGCGGACGCCGTCGCCGTAGACTCCACCGCCGGAAAAGTGACTGCTATGTCTCGCTACCTACTATCGTGGGCGAGACGAAAAGCGATGTAATCATAAGAAGTTAAGTTTCTGAGGTTAAGTGGTTTTACCAGGGTGTAGTTTTGGGAAAATAACGCAAAATATGACCTTGACCTTGGTAGGTTTTGTCGTTCAGCGATGTCCACCAATGCCAACAATAATTATAATCAAGAATCAAAGACATAAATTGAGGCAATCGCATACAGTTAACTGAGGTTAAATTACCCAAGCAAGGTTAAGTTACCTATCTAAGGTTAAGCGTGCGGGAATAATGCAAAATATTACCTTGACCTTGGTAATTTTTGTCAGTCAGTGATGTCCACCAATGCCAACAATACATATGACCAAAACAGATGTTAAGGGTAAATAATGTAAAACATGACCTTGACCTTGGTGTTTTTTTGTTGTTCATCGATGACCACCAATGCAAACAATACATATCACCATTTATCAAAGACATAAAGTGAGGCAATCAAGTAAATTTAACTGAGGTTAAATTACCTAACCAAGGTTAAGTTACCTAACCAAGGTTAAGTTTGGGAAAATAAGCAAAATATGACCTTGACCTTGGTAATTTTCGTTCTGTGATGTCCACCAATGCCAACAGCACATATGACCAAGTATCAAACAAAGACATGACCACGGTCTGAGGGTGTCTCGCCCACCGCGGCAAACCGCATATGAAATATTTTTTATTAAATGTGTGATTAAATGATGACCACCAAAGACAACATCCATATGACCAAATATCAAACAAATAAAAGCGAGGTAATCATCAGAAGTAAAGTAACTGAGGTTAAGTAGTTTAACTACGATGTAGTTTTGGGAAAATAACGCAAAATATGACTTTGGCCTTGTTTTCTTGTCATTCAGCGATGTCCACCAATGCCAACAATAAATATGACCAAGTATCAAAGACATAATGTTAGACAATCACATAAAGTTAACTCAGGTTAAGTTACCTAACCAAGGTTAAGTTACCTAACTAAGGTTAAGTTTAGGAAAAATAACGCAACATATGACCTTGACTGTGGTATGTTGTGTCGTCCAGGGATGTCCACTAATGCCAACAATACGTATGACCAAGTATCAACGACATAAAGTGAGACAATCACATAAAGTGTACTGAGGTTAAGTTACCTAACCAATGTTAATTTTGGAAAAAATAACGCAAAATATGATCTTGACCTTGGTAATTTGTGTCGTTAAGTGATGTCCAATGCCAACAATAGTATACATATGACCAAAAGTATCAAACAAAGAAATTAAAGTTATTAGAAAAAGTTAACTGAAGTTAACTTACCAAACCAAACTAATGTTTAGGGTAAACAACGCAAAACATGACCTTGACCTTGGATTTTTTGTCATTCAGCGATGTCCACCAATGCCAACAAGCATCAAAGACATAAAGTGAGGCAATCACATAAAGTTAACGGAGGTTCAGTTACCTAACCAAGTTAAGTTACCTAACCAAGGTTAAGTATGGAGAAAATAAGCAAAATATGACCTTGACCTTGGTAATTTCTGTCGTTCAGTGATGTCCACCAATGCCAACAATGCATATGACCAAGTATCAAACAAAGAAAATGAGGCAATCACATACAGTTAACTAAGGTTAACTTATACAACCAAGGTTAAGTTTTGGAAAAGTAACGCAAAATATGACCTTGACCTTGGTAATTTTGGCATTACGTGATGTCCCTTTACCCAACAAAGCATCTGACACATTTCAGAAAAATTCGAACAGAGTTTGTTGGTCTTTGTTGAGATATAGTTGTTTTAAAATGTGGCGGCTCCGCCAGAAAAGTGACTGCTATGTCTCGCTACCCACTATCGTGGGCGAGGCAAAAATGAGGCAGTCACATACAGTTAACTGAGGTTAAGTTACCTAACTAAGGTTAAATAACCTAACCAAGGTTACGTTTTTTGAAAATAAAGCAAAATATGACCTTGATCTTGGTAATTTTGGCATTACGTGATGTTCCTTGACCCAACATGGCAACAAAGCATCTGACAAAGTTTCAGAAAAATTCGAGCAGCGTTGTTGAGTTATTATTGATTTTAAATGGGGACGCCGCCACCGCCGCAGGAAAAGTGACTGCTATGCCTCGCTACCCACTATCGTGGGCATGACAAAAATAAACAAAAATAAGATTTCAGATCCTTTCCTGTTTGTTACACTTTGTATCACATCAAACAGTAAACGAATTGTGTTTCATGTGAGATAAAAAAAAACACCACACGATGTTTAATTTTAACAAATAATTGACAAATTGTCATATTATTCTTACATACCACAATAAACGTGATATTGATTACATTTCAAACCTTAAGGATTATGTCCCCTTTTGTGTAAACCATTGACATTGCTTTTGAAAAAGATACAAATTAGAACTCAGATTATCCTGCATATTTTTACATGTAACTTGCAGTTTAATATGTTTATACTTTTATCTAGACAGTGCTATGCTTGGAAAATAAATGCAAACTTGATAAAAGTGTGTATTGGTCCGTACTTAGCTTTTGTCATACTCAAGGTCAAATGTATTGACTTATTCAAATATTTATTTATCAAGTATGCATTTATAATTCAGGGTAGCACTGCCTAAATAAGTGTATAAACATATTAAACTGAAAGTTCCATTTTATAATATTCAAGATTATTTGAGTTCTAAGTTTTATCTCTTTCAAAGACAGTTTCAATGGGATTACACAAAAGGGGACATACTCCTTTATATCGTAAGAAAGCATAAGCGATTCAATTTTTAATATGTTAATCAACGATCAATACCATATATGTTCGAAACTTACAATTTAAACATCATTATATTTATAGAACAAGAAGCTATCTGCTAAATATTTTGACTAAACATTCCTTGTTTTTTCAAATATACTGAAAGGAAAAAGAAACGCAGGGTGCGTATTTCCGCTATATATGGCATATACTGCACACTTAATTCCATATATATTCCAAGGAAATCCCAAGATGTTTTGTAAAAAAAAAAAGTGCGGTTAGTTAGAGAAAGGACACAACTGTGTTGTTGTAGACGTTTTAATCACAGTACACGTTGTAGCAAGAAATTCATAAATGCTGAAGTTCCTCTTTGAAAAATTGAGCCAGTTCAGTACTGTATTTAATGTTAAGTGATTGCAACATTTAAAGCCTAAGTTTGCTCACCTGCTTGAGCCAAATGCGCATTCTGACGATAATGACACTTTAAAGGGGTAAACATTGGTGTGTTCAGTGCTGTTTAAACCTTCTTTCTAAAAGGACAGGCCTAATGTCGCCCTGTACCATTCGATTAGCAGTAGCATATTAAACATACAATATATAGCGGAAATACGCACCCTGCGTTTCTTTTTCCTTTCAGTATATAAAATATAAGTATGGATGTGTTATAAAATGTTATATACACATATGATTGTTACATATGATACTGTAAATATGCTTACACCAAACTCAGACTAGGCAACACAATACCGACAAAACAATTTAAGCATATATAGGACAGAGAAAGAGAATTACTCACCTTAGGCATAGGGCTAACCGAAATCCGAACCATGTAACGCACAAATGAAAGTTACACATGAATAAAGCAATACGCCCGAACATCACGTGCATCATGTCTATCTATCTACAGATACTGCCACACCCTCTTTCAAAGATTATGTGCAGGTGCGCGTCTGTGCAGTATGAGTAAGATAAAAGGGGTAAAAGATGTCTTAAAAACATGTGAAGGTGAAATAAAGATAATAGGGTTAACTTTAAAAGTCTGAGCAAGACAAAGTGATTTTTAAAAGATAAAAACAGCGTTTCTTGTTTAAGGCATGGAGTGGGAGACGGTGCAAACGGCCAATTTGAATGAATCCAAACTTGAAAGCTTTGCTATGTCTGTTGGCAGTCTGTTCCACTGTACAATGGCATGCGGGGAAAATGAATACTTATAGTAATCAGCAGAGGTGTGAATCAGTCTATAAGCCAGGGGATGGGACTGTCGTGGTATTATCATGAACATAGATTATTTTAACATTGTACCAGTCAAATGTACCTAATTGAAAGTTCTTGTATTGAAAATCCAGGGGCCCCGTTTGGTTCCGTGTTAAAGAATAGGGCCACTGCAGATCCTGTTGGAGGGGTAGGCAGAGGGGTAGACCCACACTCCTCCCTCGCAAATTCATGTTCATTTTATCATAGTTTGTTCATGCTTATTAAAGGTCTTCATCTTGACCCCTGCATTGTTCAGGTGCCATCTCGCTCAAATGACTAGAGCAGTGGCAGAAAAACAATAAACGTGGCTCCAGCGTAAGTGGAGTGTCTACAATAGAATTTGCAGCAACTCTGCCGTTCTGCAGGTGAGAAGGTTCTAGGCCCATTCTCCATATTTTATCTTGATGTACATGGAGGATGAGCCTGGCATGTTCATTCCTGTTAGGCGCCATATAACCTCTCATGCATTAAAACCCCAATTCAGTTCAATTCAATTGTATTGTAAATGTCAAATTTATTATTGACTACACAATAAGTCATTGCTGTGACCGCGAAAAACTGGCGCCACCATGAGGAAATCCCGAATGTGGATTGCTGTAAACCCTGGTGAAGCCGTGACGGAAGAACCAGACTGAAACCCTTGAAATCTCCGTGTTCTGCAAATATAAACATAAAAAAGCCAAAACACTGTTTTCAATATCAGGCGAGGGTGGGTGGGTTATGTTGCGAATACTGATAAAATTAATGTTTTGTTCCGTATAAATTACTGAACATTGGTCTATGAAATTGTCTACAGACAGAGGAAGTGGTAATTAAGTTGCCGGTGTCATGTTATCAATTGCACCGACAGAATGTTATACAATAAAATGGCATATGGCCACTTAAATAACAGTAGTTGTCCTTTAACGCATAAATTCCATTATTTAGAATTGCAAATGTAAAAACAGACACACTAAAGTTAGTTTTCCGTAAAGATTTTAACATGTTCAACAGAGAAATAGTACGTACAATGGTTGTAGAACGCTAAAGTTACAATAACGCTAAATGTTACAACTGACGCTAAATGTTGACAACTTGACGCTAAATGTTACAAAAGTGACTGGTAATGTGTTTACAACCGTTAAAAGTTACAATTTTGAGGACCGCTAAAATTACACAATTAAGGTTAAAAGTTAACAACTTTTTGGAGGCCCCGTTTAACGTATTACAATATTCACTGAACTGTTACAAGGTTAAACACGATTTTTTTAATGTTTTGATTTAAATAATTATATACTATAAATTCTTGTGCACTGTTGTCTCACTCAAAGCTTTAAAGTTCTCCGCACATGTTTTGATGTTCACTGAGCATGTTTATGTGTATTTAAATCGAAATCAATAACACAACAATAGATATGTACAATTCACACATTGCAATATCTGTGAAAAGCAAGAATAAGATTTTATTTGATGACGTAGAAAAACTTTGAACGAGGTCAATTAATTCACAGTAAATGTATTTACAGTTATCTGGCAATCGTTGTGCAGCTATACAATTCAGATTTACCTCATTTTTCGTGCAGTCACGCAGTGGTAAAAGTAGTAACTACCGGTCATGCAAATAATATTATAATTTATTCTACAACAACTTAGTAGCGGATTTAAATATTGTTTCTCCCCCGAGACTATCAAGAAATGTTCTTAGATGTTTACAGAGTTAAGTTTGTTAATTGATAATACTACAAAAAGGAGTGGCCATTCATCTTAAGTCATAATTTGTATACGTTTCTGTTCTAGTTATATAGAAATACATAATAAGTCATATCTTTATTTATCGAGGATAATATAGTTAGCTTACAGCCAGCATTCTAGACACTTGATAATATATTATAAGTCAGTATATTATAAGAACAATGCACAATGTGTGCAAAGATTTATAAAAAGATGGCTTCAAAAAATAATTAATATCAATAAACAATCTTATATGTCCCAGATTATACAACATATAGGTTGCGGTACACTAATTGCTTTCCATAGGCCACAATGCAAGCTTTTCCGAAGAAATAAAATGAACTGAACATACAATACAAAAAGGTGAAGCAAGTCCATGTCCAGTGTGCTAAAAGTTGGCATGTTTACCCTACAGAACTTTCCATGGGGGCCGCCATACATGCATATCATTGTGATGACAATGTTAATTGATTAATGTCTAAGAAGTGTTATAATATAACGCCTTCTCATTGTTCTTCTGTATATGTTTGCTCTATAATTATTAGTTGTATGTTATTGTGGTGAGTATCATTATATATATATATACTCGTAAAAAAAGTTTGGACCAGGGTATGATATAAAGTCATATACAATAAAAACTAGTGGACAGAATTTAATTATCTTTTTTTAGTAACCAAGGTCTACCCTACCCTAATTTTATTTATATGACTTTATATACCCTGGTCTAAAACTTTTTTTTGACCGAATAGATGCTCTCCCTATCGAATAACTACACATGGAGAATAGAAGCAGGAGGAAGATGACCATTGAGACCATTGAGTTCAACACCACACTGAGTATCGTTAATTACTGTTCGGACGAAAAATCATGAACTTTCCGTTATCAAACATAGCTCCATGAAGGGATTGGCGATGTAACTATTGCGATTATAACATCTAAGCTCCAATAAAACTGAACATTGAAACTGGTAGATATAATAATACTCCTGCTGAACATAGATTATTTTAACATTGTACCAGTCATTCTATAGAAGTTGAGATGCATTCACCTCACATGTCCGTACTATTCAGATGACAGATCTACCTGTAAACATGCATCTCTTCTGAATGTTCTGGATTCATCTAATCAACCTTAGTTTTGGCCTGAATATCTTGTGACAATTAAAAATTCTGAAAGCACTGGTTACCTATTTAATGCAGTCTTTTGAAAAGCACATATAACATTAATAGTCATTGAAAGTACTATACAATTAGTGGTGGCGGTTGATGTTGTTGTAACTGCTCAGCAACTCAGTATAGGTTACTAACGAGCCGCCTCAGACAGAGGGGAAGGATACATAGGAAATCCGGGAACCGTGCCCTACTCTTATTATCGAATAGATTCCTATGGTTTTTTAACGTGCTCGGAGGAATAGACCGATACACGGGACCGCCCGGTTTACGTCCCTATTCGACAGACGAGGCTAAGGGAAAGTGTCTTGCCCAAGACTACACCGACGAAACTCAGTGGCACACGAATGTGATGTGGTTGTAGTTTAAGGGACTGTGAACTTGCTCTGTTCGGTGAATGTGCTCTGGTTGTTTTTGTCAGTTTGTTGTTACTTATCGATCAGTGTAATCAATGTACTAAATTACTTGCACATCGAAAGTCCATCATTCTGTTACTAACATCTTGTAATCTTGGTGGTACCACCGTCACAATAGTAACAATTATGACCCATGGATTGTTTTCCGAAACTGTAAATAAACGAATTAAACTAGCATGTTTCTAAATTGAGCAATTTTAAGATACTGAAGGTGGTGCGTGTGTGGGTGGGGGAGTGGGGGTGGTCACCGGAAAATAAAGTGACGACACTATTGATATGCACATAATATTATCAGTGAATGCTTTACCATAACAATAAAGGTAAAAACAATAACAATAAAGCCCTTTTGCAATATAAAGCATTCTTCATCAGTTATTTGAATATGTGTCGACACTGTGTCCAAACAAGGTTTACATGTGTCTACTCTTTGTCCATAATATGATGTTTAAATCGGTTCAAATCTCGCAGTGACACTACACCATCTCTCGCGAAAAACATACAAATGGCTACACTATGTCGTTGATTTTGTAAACGCATTATACGCCTCTAAACAAACTATGCATAGTCAAACCGTGTCTCTGCATGTTCTTGTTACGTGTAATTTACTTGTTTTCGTAGATGCTGGTACGTATAAAGGCTTCACAACTGGAACTGAAGAGAAAAAGAGGGTCGCCTCTCGATTCGATTTTAGTGCAACATCATCTTTTCTGCTATTGATTAAATGGGCAATGCTTTGGAATAGGTTTTGTCGAGGCATACAGT
>JAWPHD010015191.1:0-56686 GCA_037043455.1 Cyrtodaria siliqua | reverse complement strand
TATGGCTAAAACTAGGTCAAATTTAAGGAAATTTCAAACGACATCTCCTCCAAAACCACTTATTCCATTCTACTGATATATCATTTACATGTTCCTTGGGTTGGCCTCTATCAAGTTTGTGTTTTTCGTTATCGTCGAATACTCAAAATGACTGCCACGGCGACTCAACGTTTACATAGAGTTATATAGGAAAAGGTTAAAAATTACATCTTCTCTGAAACCGCATGAAGGATTTTGATGAAACTTAAGCACAATGACATTTGGGATAGTCCCTCTCAGATTTATGTTTTTCACAGCCGCCAGTCATCCAAGATGGCCGCCATAGCTAAAACTAGGTCAAAATTCAGTAAATTTCAAACGACATCTGTTCCGAAACCACTTATTCCATTCTTGTGAAATATCATATACATGTTCCTTGGGTTAGCCTCTATCAAGTTTGTGTTTTTCGTTATCGTCAAATAATCAAAATGCCGCCACGGCGACCCAACGTTTACATAGAGTTATATAGGAAAAGGTTAAAAATTACATCTTCTCTGAAACCGCCTGAAAGATTTTGATGAAACTTGGGATAGTCCCTCTCAGAATTGTGTTTTTCGGGGCCGCCTGTCATCCAATATGGCCGCAATGGCTAAAACTGGGTCAAATTTAAGTAAATTTCAAACGACATCTCCTCCGAAATCACTGATTCCCTTCTACTGAAATATCATATACATGTTCCTTGGGTTGGCCGCTTTTAATTTTGTATTTTACGTTATCGTCGAATAATCAAAATGGCCGCCACGGCGTCCTAATACGTACATAGAGTTATATAGGGAAAGTTTAAAAAATGACATCTCTGAAACCGCATGAAGGATTTTGATGAAACTTAAGCACAATGATATTTGGGATAGTCCCTCTCAGATTTGTGTTTTTCGCGGCCGCCAGTCATCCAAGATGGCCGCCATGGCTAAAACTAGGTCAAATTTAAGGAAATTTCAAACGACATCTCCTCCAAAACCACTTATTCCATTCTACTGATATATCATTTACATGTTCCTTGGGTTGGCCTCTATCAAGTTTGTGTTTTTCGTTATCGTCGAATACTCAAAATGACTGCCACGGCGACTCAACGTTTACATAGAGTTATATAGGAAAAGGTTAAAAATTACATCTTCTCTGAAACCGCATGAAGGATTTTGATGAAACTTAAGCACAATGACATTTGGGATAGTCCCTCTCAGATTTATGTTTTTCACAGCCGCCAGTCATCCAAGATGGCCGCCATAGCTAAAACTAGGTCAAAATTCAGTAAATTTCAAACGACATCTGTTCCGAAACCACTTATTCCATTCTTGTGAAATATCATATACATGTTCCTTGGGTTAGCCTCTATCAAGTTTGTGTTTTTCGTTATCGTCAAATAATCAAAATGGCCGCCACGGCGACCCAACGTTTACATAGAGTTATATAGGAAAAGGTTAAAAATTACATCTTCTCTGAAACCGCCTGAAAGATTTTGATGAAACTTGGGATAGTCCCTCTCAGAATTGTGTTTTTCGGGGCCGCCTGTCATCCAATATGGCCGCAATGGCTAAAACTGGGTCAAATTTAAGTAAATTTCAAACGACATCTCCTCCGAAATCACTGATTCCCTTCTACTGAAATATCATATACATGTTCCTTGGGTTGGCCGCTTTTAATTTGTATTTTACGTTATCGTCGAATAATCAAAATGGCCGCCACGGCGTCCTAATACGTACATAGAGTTATATAGAAAAAGTTTAAAAATGACATCTCTGAAACCGCATGAAGGATTTTGATGAAACTTAAGCACAATGATATTTGGGATAGTCCCTCTCAGATTTGTGTTTTTCACGGCCGTCAGTCATCCAAGATGGCCGCCATGACTGAAACTAGGTCAAATCTAGTAAATTTCAAACGACATCTCCTCCGAAACCAATGATTCCATTCTACTGAAATATCATATATATGTTCCTAGGGTTGGCCTCAATTAAGTTTGTGTTTTTCGTTATCGTCGAATAATCAAAATGGCCGCCACAGCGACCCAAAGTTTACAAATTGTTATATAAGAAAACGTTAAAAATGACATCTTCTATGAAACTGCTTGACGGATTTTAATGAACCTTAATCACAATGATCTTTGGGTTATCCCCCCCCCCCCCCCCCCCCCCCCCTCAGATTTGCGTTTTTGGGGCCTCTAGTCATCCATGATGGCCACCATGGCTAAACTTAGGTCAAATTTAAGGACATTTATCAATCGACATATTACCACTTGTTCCATTCTAGTTAAATATCATATGCATGTTCCTGTTGTTGGCCTCTATCAAGTTTGTGTTTTTCGTTGTCGTCAAATATTCAAAATGGCCGCCACGAAAACCCAAAGTTTACATAGAGTTATATATAGGAAACATGTTTCTTGGGTTGGCCTCTATCATGTTTATGTTTTTTAATCACATCATACAAGTAGAGCGTCTACAGGCCCTCTTGGGCCTCTTGTTATATAAATATGTTTTGTTTCTCTCTCATATTTTTACACGCTCTGTCTGACATATTGTTTTAGAATGATGAAATCAACTAATCACTTATACCAAAAAGTAATTACGTGCGAATGATACACTTATAATACATATGTGTGTGAAATCCCGTCACCCGTCGTCTGTATTTTCCCACAATGCAAACCGTTTTAACATTTTTGAAATATAACATTGCGAACAACGAACAAAGCATTAAATGTGTCACTGATTACAAGCACGTAACCATATCATGGTCAGGAGGTTACCAATGCCTAACTGTGGACTATATTTACTGGATGTCATTCTTATAGAGAATTTCGACGTTATTCTGAGATGCTTACACTTTTTAATACCGTTTTATTTAGTCACTGTTTTACATATTGTTTATAAATGATGAATTATATTTAATATTCATAACTCGGTTCTTGATAATATAAACATAGCATGGTAAATAAATTGTAATTGTTCACTACTTGTGTGATGTCCCCCGACTGTATCGTTTGTATTACAATGTATAGGATCAGGGATTACCCCAATGATATACAATGCACATAGTAAAGCCTTTACATTCATGAAGATGACATTGACACACTGCTGATTATAGTTTAGGGAGTATGTAGACATTCATAGTAAAGCCTTTACATTTACAAGGACAAATCATGGAGATGACATTGACACACTGCTGATTATAGTTTAGGGAGTATGTAGACATTCATAGTAAAGCCTTTACATTTACAAGGAGAAATCATGGAGATGACATTGACACACTGCTGATTATAGTTCAGGGAGTATGTAGACATTCATAGTAAAGCCTTTACATTTACAAGGAGAAATCATGGAGATGACATTGACACACTGCTGATTATAGTTTAGGGAGTATGTAGACATTCATAGTAAAGCCTTTACATTTACAAGGACAAATCATGGAGATGACATTGACACACTGCTGATTAAAGTTCAGGGAGTATGTAGACATTCATAGTAAAGCCTTTACATTTACAAGGAGAAATCATGGAGATGACATTGACACACTGCTGATTATAGTTTAGGGAGTATGTAGACATTCATAGTAAAGCCTTTATATTTACAAGGAGAAATCATGGAGATGACATTGACACACTGCTGATTATAGTTTAGGGAGAATGTAGACATTCATAGTAAAGCCTTTACATTTACAAGGACAAATCATGGAGATGACATTGACACACTGCTGATTATAGTTCAGGGAGTATGTAGACATTCATAGTAAAGCCTTTACATTTACAAGGACAAATCATGGAGATGACATTGACACACTGCTGATTATAGTTCAGGGAGTATGTAGACATTCATAGTAAAGCCTTTACATTTACAAGGAGAAATCATGGAGATGACATTGACACACTGCTGATTATAGTTCAGGGAGTATGTAGACATTCATAGTAAAGCCTTTACATTTACAAGGAGAAATCATGGAGATGACATTGACACACTGCTGATTATAGTTCAGGGAGTATGTAGACATTCATAGTAAAGCCTTTACATTTACAAGGAGAAATCATGGAGATGACATTGACACACTGCTGATTATAGTTTAGGGAGTATGTAGACATTCATAGTAAAGCCTTTACATTTACAAGGACAAATCATGGAGATGACATTGACACACTGCTGATTATAGTTCAGGGGGTATGTAGACATTCATAGTAAAGCCTTTACATTTACAAGGAGAAATCATGGAGATGACATTGACACACTGCTGATTATAGTTTAGGGAGTATGTAGACATTCATAGTAAAGCCTTTACATTTACAAGGAGAAATCATGGAGATGACATTGACACATTGCTGATTATAGTTTAGGGAGAATGTAGACATTCATAGTAAAGCCTTTACATTTACAAGGAGAAATCATGGAGATGACATTGACAAACTGCTGATTATAGTTTAGGGAGTATGTAGACATTTATAGTAAAGCCTTTACATTTACAAGGAGAAATCATGGAGATGACATTGACACACTGCTGATTATAGTTTAGGGAGTATGAAGACATTCATAGTAAAGCCTTTACATTTACAAGGAGAAATCATGGAGATGACATTGACACACTGCTGATTATAGTTCAGGGAGTATGTAGACATTCATAGTAAAGCCTTTACATTTACAAGGAGAAATCATGGAGATGACATTGACACACTGCTGATTATAGTTCAGGGAGTATGTAGACATTCATAGTAAAGCCTTTACATTTACAAGGAGAAATCATGGAGATGACATTGACACTCTGCTGATTATAGTTTAGGGAGTATGTAGACATTCATAGTAAAGCCTTTACATTTACAAGGACAAATCATGGAGATGACATTGACACACTGCTGATTATAGTTCAGGGAGTATGTAGACATTCATAGTAAAGCCTTTACATTTACAAGGACAAATCATGGAGATGACATTGACACACTGCTGATTATAGTTCAGGGAGTATGTAGACATTCATAGTAAAGCCTTTACATTTACAAGGACAAATCATGGAGATGACATTGACACACTGCTGATTATAGTTTAGGGAGTATGTAGACATTCATAGTAAAGCCTTTACATTTACAAGGAGAAATCATGGAGATGGCATTGACACACTGCTGATTATAGTTTAGGGAGTATGTAGACATTCATAGTAAAGCCTTTACATTTACAAGGAGAAATCATGGAGATGACATTGAC
This sequence comes from Cyrtodaria siliqua, assembly GCA_037043455.1. NCBI lineage: Eukaryota > Metazoa > Mollusca > Bivalvia > Adapedonta > Hiatellidae > Cyrtodaria > Cyrtodaria siliqua. Next base: position 51,473 of record JAWPHD010015191.1, on the reverse strand, counting down.
ACACTGCTGATTATAGTTCAGGGAGTATGTAGACATTCATAGTAAAGCCTTTACATTTACAAGGAGAAATCATGGAGATGACATTGACACACTGCTGATTATAGTTTAGGGAGTATGTAGACATTCATAGTAAAGCCTTTACATTTACAAGGAGAAATCATGGAGATGACATTGACACTCTTCTGATTATAGTTCAGGGAGTATGTAGACATTCATAGTAAAGCCTTTACATTTACAAGGAGAAATCATGGAGATGACATTGACACACTGCTGATTATAGTTTAGGGAGTATGTAGACATTCATAGTAAAGCCTTTACATTTACAAGGAGAAATCATGGAGATGACATTGACACACTGCTGATTATAGTTTATGGAGTATGTAGACATTCATAGTAAAGCCTTTACATTTACAAGGAGAAATCATGAAGATGACATTGACACACTGCTGATTATAGTTTAGGGAGTATGTAGACATTCATAGTAAAGCCTTTCCATTTACAAGGAGAAATCATGGAGATGACATTGACACACTGCTGATTATAGTTCAGGGAGTATGTAGACATTCATAGAAAAGCCTTTACATTTACAAGGAGAAATCATGGAGATGACATTGACACACTGCTGATTATAGTTTAGGGAGTATGTAGACATTCATAGTAAAGCCTTTACATTTACAAGGAGAAATCATGGAGATGACATTGACACACTGCTGATTATAGTTTAGGGGGTATGTAGACATTCATAGTAAAGCCTTTACATTAACATGGAGAAATCATGGAGATGACATTGACACACTGCTGATTATAGTTCAGGGAGTATGTAGACATTCATAGTAAAGCCTTTACATTTACAAGGAGAAATCATGGAGATGACATTGACACACTGCTGATTATAGTTTAGGGAGTATGTAGACATTCATAGTAAAGCCTTTACATTTACAAGGAGAAATCATGGAGATAAAATTGACACACTGCTGATTATAGTTTAGGGAGTATGTAGACATTCATAGTAAAGCCTTTACATTTACAAGGAGAAATCATGGAGATGACATTGACACACTGCTGATTATAGTTTAGGGAGTATGTAGACATTCATAGTAAAGCCTTTACATTTACAAGGAGAAATCATGGAGATGACATTGACACACTGCTGATTATAGTTCAGGGAGTATGTAGACATTCATAGTAAAGCCTTTACATTTACAAGGAGAAATCATGGAGATGACATTGACACACTGCTGATTATAGTTCAGGGAGTATGTAGACATTCATAGTAAAGCATTTACATTTACAAGGAGAAATCATGGAGATGACATTGACATACTGCTGATTATAGTTCAGGGAGTATGTAGACATTCATAGTAAAGCATTTACATTTACAAGGAGAAATCATGGAGATGACATTGACACACTGCTGATTATAGTTCAGGGAGTATGTAGACATTCATAGTAAAGCCTTTACATTTACAAGGAGAAATCAGGGAGATGACATTGACACACTGCTGATTATAGTTCAGGGAGTATGTAGACATTCATAGTAAAGCCTTTACATTTACAAGGAGAAATCATGTAGATGACATTGACACACTGCTGATTATAGTATAGGGAGTATGTAGACATTCATAGTAAAGCCTTTACATTTACAAGGAGAAATCATGGAGATGACATTGACACACTGCTGATTATAGTTTAGGGAGTATGTAGACATTCATAGTAAAGCCTTTACATTTACAAGGAGAAATCATGGAGTTGACATTGACACACTGCTGATTATAGTTCAGGGAGTATGTAGACATTCATAGTAAAGCCTTTACATTTACAAGGAGAAATCATGGAGATGACATTGACACACTGCTGATTATAGTTCAGGGAGTATGTAGACATTCATAGTAAAGCCTTTACATTTACAAGGAGAAATCATGGAGATGACATTGACACACTGCTGATTATAGTTCAGGGAGTATGTAGACATTCATAGTAAAGCCTTTACATTTACAAGGAGAAATCATGGATATGACATTGACACACTGCTGATTATAGTTCAGGGAGTATGTAGACATTCATAGTAAAGCCTTTACATTTACAAGGACAAATCATGGAGATGACATTGACACACTGCTGATTATAGTTTAGGGAGTATGTAGACATTCATAGTAAAGCCTTTACATTTACAAAGAGAAATCATGGAGATGACATTGACACACTGCTGATTATAGTTCAGGGAGTATGTAGACATTCATAGTAAAGCATTTACATTTACAAGGAGAAATCATGGAGATGACATTGACACACTGCTGATTATAGTTCAGGGAGTATGTAGACATTCATAGTAAAGCCTTTACATTTACAAGGAGAAATCATGGAGATGACATTGACACACTGCTGATTATAGTTCAGGGAGTATGTAGACATTCATAGTAAAGCCTTTACATTTACAAGGAGAAATCATGTAGATGACATTGACACACTGCTGATTATAGTATAGGGAGTATGTAGACATTCATAGTAAAGCCTTTACATTTACAAGGAGAAATCATGGAGATGACATTGACACACTGCTGATTATAGTTTAGGGAGTATGTAGACATTCATAGTAAAGCCTTTACATTTACAAGGAGAAATCATGGAGATGACATTGACACACTGCTGATTATAGTTCAGGGAGTTTGTAGACATTCATAGTAAAGCCTTTACATTTACAAGGAGAAATCATGGAGATGACATTGACACACTGCTGATTATAGTTCAGGGAGTATGTAGACATTCATAGTAAAGCCTTTACATTTACATGGAGAAATCATGGAGATGACATTGACACACTGCTGATTATAGTTCAGGGAGTATGTAGACATTCATAGTAAAGCCTTTACATTTACAAGGAGAAATCATGGATATGACATTGACACACTGCTGATTATAGTTCAGGGAGTATGTAGACATTCATAGTAAAGCCTTTAGATTTACAAGGAGAAATCATGGAGATGACATTGACACACTGCTGATTATAGTTTAGGGAGTATGTAGACATTCATAGTAAAGCCTTTACATTTACAAAGAGAAATCATGGAGATGACATTGACACACTGCTGATTATAGTTTAGGGAGTATGTAGACATTCTTTTGATATTAATATAGTTTTGTTAATTCTCATATTTTGGTTTATTTATGTTTTAAAACGATAAATTCTACATGATCCTAATAGAGTTGTTGTAAAGATACAAGCGAAATAGTAAAGCAATGACATTTGGACATGATTATAAACATGTGTTTGCTATATTTATCCCCAACTAGTTGCAGTCTATTATTAGATATTGTATATCGATACATGGATTGGATTTTTACAATCTGTGTTAGACGTACTAGCTTTGAAAATAAATATTGATTATTAAAAGACACTGGAATGAATTCATGACATACCCAAGTATTTTTAAATTACTGCTATATAGCCATATTGTAAATCGAATGTTCACGAGATCATTTGCAATTGCTAGTTGTTGATGACTGCGCCTGCTGAAACTGTTACCTGTAAACCTGTAGTAATTAACACGTCATTTTTGCTTTCCATAAACCTTCTCTATATAGTTTCTGTTTATTTGATGAAAAATCTGTATGTAACAAAGGGATATTGGAACTACATATTATGTTTAGAGATATAACATTTACACAATTATACATGTTTCTAGTGCTTTATTCTAAGTATAATGATTGTTTAAATAATGCCTGTCCGCAGTCATGCTGGGTGACGGACAATATTTGTAAATTAGATCAACAAGTAAGCTCGACAATTAATTGTCCTTTAGGATCATCAAGCTCAACCTTTTTGGCTTTAAAGTAGAAAACCGCTTACACCGGTGCTAGGAGGTGTGAGAGGTGTTGCACTTTACATTGACTCTCATGAACAGACTCAATAAAACCGAGTCTGCTACTTTTATCTCGTGTTTGTGTTTGTTGCTTTCAAGGGATTCCCGTTTGAGTTTGTATAGACATTCACACTAGCGTTAGTTTAGTGATATTTTGCGGCTGTAATAACTGAACCCGACTACAAATCAGTAGTGTTATTACTTACAGGTCCATTGCGATCAGCAGACCCAACATTTGTGACTTTAAAACAGAATACCGCTGAAGCCGGTGCTAGTCGGTGTGAGAGGTATTGTACCAAACACAAAAAGAAGGAAAAGTGACAGACTAGGTATTATTGAATCTGAGAGGTACTATAAGGTGCAAAAAACTCTCACGCCGAATAGCACCTGCTCGAGTGGTGTTGCACCTTATAGTACCTCTCAGATTCAATACATATAGATATACAAATCGAAAGGAAAAATAGCATTCAAGAACGACAGTCTACCACAAACACACACAGAAACAAAGAACAACTTTAACGATGAATAAAAGGCCAAATAAGACATGACAAACACAAAAGGGTTGACACTAGGGTTACCGCCTTGGAACGGTCAGTGGCAAAAAAGGCCGCTTGGGGTTTAAACCAGGTTCTAGGTTGCACCAAACCTCACACTTAACCTACTGTCAACCCAATAAAACGGGACAGTGTAAATAAAGAAATCCCCGTCATGAATTATTCTCTAACCAACAAGGCAGATCGACTTGTAAGTGAGGAAGTTTCGATTCTTACGGATGAGGTGTACAGTACTGAAACTGATGATTCCTTACCAAGAATGTACCACTTAAGATGGTACTGATGATTCCTAACCCAGAATGTGCCACCTCAGACATTAATGATGATGCCTAACATTTAATGTGCCACCTCAGATGGTACTGATGGTTCTAAACATAGAATATATCACCTCAGACGATAGTAATGATTTTTAACATAAAATGAAATACATCAAATGGTATCGATAATTCCTAACCTAGAATATACCATCTCAGACGGAAATAAAGATTCTTGTCACAGAACTAACCACCTCTGATGGTAATACTGATTATTAACAAAGATGTAACCCTCAGAAGGTACGGATGAGACCTAACCTAGAATGTACCACCTCAGATTATACTGATGTGCCATCTCATATGGTACGGGTGAGTCCTAAACATGATTGCATCACTTCAGACTGTACCGATGATTCCTAAACTAGAATGTACCAACTGAGATAGTAAGGATGAGTTCTGGCCTAGAATTTACTACCTGAAAAGGTAATGATAAGTCCTAACCTTAAATGAACCATCTCAGATAGAACTGATAGTTCCTTACCTAGAATTTACCATCTCAAACGGTAAAATAGAATTTACCACCACAGAAGATAATAATGATTCCTAACCTAGAATGTACCACCTCAGATGGTATTTATGAGTCCTAGCCTAACATGTACACATCATATGGCACTAATGATTCCTAACCTAGAATGAACCACCCCAGATGGAACTGATGATTCCTAACCTATAATGCACCACCTCAGATGGTATTTATGAGACCAAGCCTAAAATGTATGACATCTGATGGCACTATATTCCTAACCAAGAAAGAACCACATCAGACAGTACTGGTGATTTCTAACCTAAAATGTGCCACCTCAGATGGTACTGATGATTTCTAACCTAAAATGTTCCACCTCAAACTGTAATGGTGATGCTCAACCTAGAATGTGCCTCCTCAGACGTTACTGATGAGTCCTGACCTAAAATGTACCACTTCAGATTAGTTTTGTTTTTGATGATTCGTAACCTATAATGTAACAACTCAAACAGTATTGGTGAAACGTAACCTAGAAATTACCACCTCAGACGGTAATAATGATTCTTATCATAGGATGAACCACCTCCGACGGTACTAGTACCTCATCAGATAGTATTGATGATAGAAATTACCACTTCACATGTTAATATGACAAAGAATGTACAACCTCAAATGATATCGATGATACCTAACCTACAAATTACAACCTCAGACAGTAATAATGGTTTTGAACACAGAATGTAAAACCTCAGATGATACTGATGATACCTAACCTACAAATTACAACCTCAGATGGTAATAATGATTCGTAACCTAGCATGTAACACATCAGATGGTACTGGTTAGTGCTAACCTAGGGTGTGCCACCTCATATGATACGAATGAGTCCTAAACTAGATTGTACCACCTCAAACGGCACTGATGATTTCTAAGATAGAATGTACAACCTGAAACGGTAATGATTCCTAACCTAAAATGTGAAACCTCAAACGGTAGTGATGATTCCTAACCGCAGATGGTAATGATGATTTCAGACATAAAATGTGCCGCTTCAACAAGATTGTCCTACCTCAGATGGTACTGATGTTTCCTGACCTAGAATGTAACACCTCAGATGGAAACTTAAAATATGCATGTAACACATCATATGATACTGATGAGTCCTAATCTAGAATAAACCACCCCATATGGAATTGATTATTCCTAACCTAGAATGGACAGCCTTAGATAGAACTGAGAATTCCTAATCTAGAATGTACCAACTCAGATAGTAAGTATGAGTCCTGGCCTAGAATTAACTACCTGAAAAGGTAATGATAAGTCCTAACCTAGAATGAACCATCTCAGATAGAACTGATAGTTCCTTACCTAGAATTTACCATCGCAAACGGTAATGATGATTCCTAAAATAGAATTTACCACCACAGAAGATAATAATGATTCCTAACCTAGAATGGACCATCTCATATGGTATTTATGAGTCCTAGCCTAACATGTACACATCATATGGCACTGATGATTCCTAACCTAGAATGTACCACCCCAGATGGGACTGATGATTCCTAACCTATAATGCACCACCTCAGATGGTATTTATGAGACCAAGCCTAAAATGTATGACATCTGATGGCACTAAAGATTCCTAACAAGAACGAACCACTTCAGACAGTACTGGTGATTTCTAACCTGAAATGTGCCACCTCAGATGGTACTGATGATTTCTAACCTAAAATGTTCCACCTCAAACTGTAATGGCGATGCCTAACCTAGATTGTGCCTCCTCAGACGGTACTGATGAGCCCTGACCTCAAATGTACCACTTCAAATTAGTTTTGTTTTTGATGATTCGTAACCTAGAATGTACCAACTCAGACAGTATTGGTGATACGTCACCTAGAAATAACCACCTCAGACGGTAATAATGATTCTTAACAGGATGAACCACCTCCGACGGTACTAGTACCTCATTAGATAGTATTGAAGATAGAAATTACCACTTCACATATTAATAATGGTTCTTAACACAGAATTTACCACCTCAGATGATATTGATGAGACCTGACCTACACTTTATAACCTAAGACGGTAATAATGATTCTTTACAAAGAATGTACAATCTCAGATGATATCGATGATACCTAACCTACAAATTACATACTCAGACAGTAGTCATGGTTTTTAACATAAAATGTACAACCTCAGACGATACTGATGATACCTAACCTGCAAATTACAACCTCAGATGGTAATAATGATTCGTAACCTAGCATGTACCACATCAGATGGTACTGGTTAGTGCTAACCTAGGGTGTGCCACCTCATATGATACGAATGAGTCCTAAACTAGATTGTACCACCTCAAACGGCACTGATGATTTCTAAGATAGAATGTACAACCTGAAACGGTTATGAAAAGTCCTAACCTAAATTTGCCACCTCAAACGGTACTGATGATACCTAATTTCAGATGGTAATGATGATTTCAGACATAAAATGTGCCGCTCCAACAAGATTGTCCTACCTCAGATGGTACTGATGTTTGCTGACCTAGAATGTAACACCTCAGATGGAACTGATGCGTTCTAACTTAGAATATGCATGTAACACATCATATGATACTGATGAGTCCTAATCTAGAATAAACCACCCCATGTGGAATTAATTATTCCTAACCTAAAATGTACAGCCTCAGATAGAACTGAGTATTTCTAATCTAGAATGTACCAACTCAGATAGTACGGATGAGTCCTGGCCTAGAATTTACTACCTGAAAAGGTAATGATAAGTCCTAACCTAGAATGAACCATCTCAGATAGAACTGATAGTTCCTTACCTAGAATTTACCATCTCAAACGGTAATGATGATTCCTAAAATAGAATTTACCACCACAGAAGATAATAATGATTCCTAACCTAGAATGTATCAACTCAGATGGTATTTATGAGTCCTAGCCTAACATGTACACATCATATGGCACTGATGATTCCTAACCTAGAATGAACCACCCCAGATGGAACTGATGATTCCTAATCTATAATGCGCCACCTCAGATGGTATTTATGAGATCAAGCCTAAAATGTATGACATATGATGACACTATATTTCTAACCAAAAACGAACCACTTCAGACAGTACTGATGATTTCTAACCTAAAATGTGCCACCTCAGATGGTACTGATGATTTCGCACCTAAAATGTTCCACCTCAAACTGTAATGGTGATGCCTAACCTAGACTGTGCCTCCGACGGTACTGATGAATCCTGACCTAAAATGTACCACTTCAGATTAGATTTGTTTTTGATGATTCGTACCCTAGAATGTACCAACTCAGACAGTATTGGTGATACGTAACCTACAAATTACCACCTCAGACGGTAATAATGATTCTTAACATAGGATGAACCACCTCCGACAGTACTAGTACCTCATCAGATAGTATTGATGATAGAAATTACCACTTCACATAATAATGATTCTTAACATAGAATTTACCACCTCTGATGATATTGATGAGACCTAACCTACAATTTACAACCTCAGACGGTAATAATGATTCTTTACAAAGAATGTACAACCTCAGATGATATCATGATACCTAACCTACAAATTACAACCTCAGACAGTAATAATGGTTTTTAACACAGAATGTACAACCTAACCTACAAATTACAACCTCAGATGGTAATAATGATTCGTAACCTAGCATGTACCACATCAGATGGTACTGGTTAGTGCTAACCTAGGGTGTGCCACATCATATGATTCGAATGAGCCCTAAACTAGATTGTACCACCTCAAACGGCACTGATGATTTCTAACCTAGAATGTACAACCCGTAACGGTAATGATAAGTCCTAACCTAAAATGGGCCACCTTAAACGGTACTGATGTTTCCTAACCGCAAATGGTTATGATGATTTCAGACATAAAATGTGCCGTTCAACAAGATTGTCCTACCTCAGATGGTACTGATGTTTCCTGACCTACAATGTAACACCTCAGATGGAACTGATACTTAGAATGTGCATGTAACACATCATATGTTACTTGATATTTCTGAATTGATTATTCCTAACCTAGAATGTACAGCCTCAGATAGGACTGAGTATTCCTAATCTAGAATGTACCACTTCCGATGGAACTGTTGATTCCCAGCGTAGAATGTACCACCTCAGATGGAAATGATGAGTCCTAATCTAGAATTTACCAGTGATGATGGTAATGAAGATTTCTAACCTAAAGTGTGAATCCTCAGATGATACTGATTACTTTAACCAAAATGTTCGACCTCACACGGTAATGATGATTTCTAAACTAAAATGTGCCACCTCTGATGGTACTTATGATTACTAGTCTGCAATGTACGACCTTAGATGTTAATAATGATCATTAACCTTAAATGTAACACCTCAGATGGTATTTATGATTCCTTACCTAGAATGTACCACCTCAGATGGCAATAATGAGTCATAACCTAGAACGTACCACCTCGGATGGAAATGATGATTCTTGACCTGGAATGTAGCAACGTAGAATACACGGATGATTTCTAACATAGCTAATTCATATGGTTCATGTAAGGAAGATTTCTAACCTAGAATATACCATCTCATGTGGTACTGATGATTCCAAATCTAGAATGTTACACATCAGATGGACATGCTGATACCTAACCTAGAATATACCATCTCATGTGGTACTGATGATTCCAAACCTAGATTTACCATCTCATGTGGTACTGATGATTCCACACCTAGAATATACCATCTCGTGTGGTACTGATGATTCCAAACCTAGAATATACCATCTCATGTGGTACTGATGATTACAAACCTAGAATATACCATCTCATGTGGTACTGATGATTCCAAACCTAAAATGTACCATCTCGTGTGGTACTGATGATTCCAAACCTAGAATATACCATCTCGTGTGGTACTGATGATTCCAAACCTAGAATATACCATCTCGTGTGGTACTGATGATTCCAAACCTAGAATATACCATCTCGTGTGGTACTGATGATTCCAAACCATGAATATACCATCTCATGTGGTACTGATGATTCCAAACCTAGAATATACCATCGCATGTGGTACTGATGATGCCTAACCTAGAATATACCATCTCATGTGGTACTGATGATTCCAAACCTAGAATATACCCTCTCATGTGGTACTGATGATTCCAAACCTAGAATATACCATCTCATGTGGTATTGATGATTCCAAACCTAGAATATACCATCTCATATGGTACTGATGATTCCAAACCAAGAATATACCATCTCATGTGGTACCGATGATTCCAAACCTAGAATATACCATCTCATGTGTAACTGATGATTCCAAACCTAGAATATACCATCGCATGTGGTACTGATGATTCCAAACCTAGAATATACCATCTCATGTGGTACTGATGATTCCAAACCTAGAAAATACCATCTCGTGTGGTACTGATGATTCCAAACCTAGAATATACCATCTCATGTGGTACTGATGATTCCAAACCTAGAATATACCATATCATGTGGTACTGATGATTCCAAACCTAGAATGTACCATCTCATGTGGTACTGATGATTCCAAATCTAGAATATACCATCTCATGTGGTACTGATGATGCCTAACCTAGAATTTACCATCTCGTGTGGTACTGATGATTCCAAACCTAGAATATACCATCTCATGTGGTACTGATGATTCCAAACCTAGAATGTACCATCTCATGTGGTACTGATGATTCCAAACCTAGAATATACCATCTCATGTGGTACTGATGATTCCAAACCTAGAATATACCATCTCATGTGGTACTGATGATTCCAAACCTAGAATATACCATCTCATGTGGTACTGATGATTCCAAACCTAGAATATACCATCTCGTGTGGTACTGATGATTCCAAACCTAGAATGTTACACATCAAATGGACATGCTGATACCTAACCTAGAATATACCATCTCATGTGGTACTGATGATTCCAAACCTGGAATGTACCATCTCATGTGGTACTGTTGATTCCAAATCTAGAATGTTACACATCAAATGACATGCTGATACCTAACCTAGAATGTACCACTTCAAATAGACCTGACCTGGAATTCACCAATTATTTTTCTAGCTATTCTTAGACCTGAGCTCAAATAATCAAATTGTGTTTACAAATGTTCCTATGACCTTTAACGATAAACAATCGTATGAAATTGCTAGTTATTAGTACATCTATATATCATATTTAGATTGTTGTTAACGTGTATACTTTAAACTTCAGATGTACCTGACTATTCTTACACTAGAATGTACCTGATGATTACTAACATAGGGAAGTATCACTTCAGATGTTATTTATGATTCCTAACCTAGAATATAGTACTGATAAGGCCACATGCAAGCTGCTAGAACCCAGCACAATAGTATGATGCAATAGTTTGACATATACAGCATAATTTGCGACAACCAGCTTGGATTTCGGAATAAAACGCTCATGCGAAACACACTTTCTACCAGTACCCATAATATTGCTGACGAACGGCAAACAGGTAGCTGTTATAATGTTTGACTTCGCCTTCGTTAAAGCCTTTGCCAAAGTTCCACATATAAGACTCCTGCACAAACTGGGCCACTACGGATTGAGAGGCAGTACCAATACATGGATCTATTCATTCCTTAGCCATTGAACGGTCTTAGATGGTACTACATGTAGGTCGGATGCATCATATGTTATGCCAGGAATCCTCCAGGAAACATTGCTCGAATCTATGATGTTCCTTACCTTCATCAGCGACCTCCCAGAAACTATCAGATGCTCCAAAAATGAATTGTTTGCAGTTGACAGCCTTTTACATGTATATAGTCATCTGACGGCCAGCTCTTCCAAGGGCAACTCTCCGCCTAAGAAACATGGAAATAATTTCGGGAAACCCAGTAATAGCAAGGAACTGTGAATCTTGCCCAACAAAAAAAGTAAGCCAAACAGTTAAATCACCAACTACAATGGATAAATAAGAGGCCAGCAAAATACTTTGGAGGAACCATTTACAATAATCTCTCTTGGAACCGGTGTATACAGAAAGCTATTGGTAAAGGCAAATCAAACAATAGGCTTCGTGTGAAGAAACTTGAAGATAGGCACATACGCAGCTATAATTAGATCAACAAAGTAATACGACTCCAATGTCTGGGAATCATACCACCAAACCATTGTCAAAGCCCTAGAGCAGGCCCAACGTCGGGCCGCACACTGTCTTCAATGACTTAGCAAATCCCAAGTATGTGTCACTAAGATGCTCAAAAACCTCATTTGGGAATCGGTTGTAACTAGAGGAAGACATAGCAGATTGTCCATGCTTTACAGAATGCAGCATGGTACAGCTGTATCATACTAGAAAAGGTATTTGCATGCCAGCGACAACCATATCAGGGTTTAGAACATAGTATTGCAGGAGAGAAGAACATACAGGCCATACTCTTTATTATTTACAAGAATGATGAGAAACTGGAATAAACTCTCGCCAACCGTGGTCTAAGCGGCCTCGCGTGAAGAATTCTGATAACTCCTCTCGGAGAAGTAGATGTGCGCCATCAGCATACCTAGTCACACAGAGCTAATGGAAGAGAATAAGAAATAATTGACTGCTGGTCCAATAAATCAATAAAGCCATTTCAATTATATTTTAAATCCATATAAAGTTTCCGAAATATACATGTATATACAATAGACACGCTTTAATAACCAGTCACTGTTACATTGCTTAACACGTACTTTATACAGTTAAACGTATTGGTTAAGGGATGAACGTTATGTACACGTCCTGGTAATATTTATACTTAAATCCAGTGTTACTAGCATCTGCATTATTTAATTTTATAAAACGTCTAAATTTCAAGGTAAATGATTAACTCATCAGCCAGTCATGCAATTATTATTTATTAAACGACGTTTAAATAACATATCGATCATAGTGTCAATTGCACTGGGCCTGAAATCTATAAAAAAAAAACATTGGTTGTCGTTGACAACTTCTGTGTTTGCTCGTGTCTTTGGTTTTTTTAATCCATATCTAAAGGAGGTAAATGCCTAACTGTTGAATGTGTTAACTGGCTATCATATGTAGGGAGCATGTGAAGATTATAATGAGAAAAATATATTTTTTAAAACTGTCATATTTAGGTTGGGTCTTACATTTTGTATCATATTAATAATGACAACATACTTATAATCACTTAGTTCTTGTTAAGATACAATAAGTACAGTATTTAAATGTTAATATTACGTTTTTGAATACATACTTCTGTGATCTTCCCTGTCAGTTGTCGTCTGTATTCACCATTAAACGTACAATTTGTAAACAGGTTAATCGATTGATTACAAGGTCGTATTCCTAGTATACAGCAGGAAGTTATTATTGCCTAACTGTTGATACGTTTTACTGACCTCCTATTTAGGGAGAATGTCGACATTATTTTGTGATGCATTTATTTAAAACTCTTTTTTTTCGGATTGGTCTTGCATATTGTTTATACATAATTAATTATAACAACATTCATTACTCAGTTCGTGTTAATATCAAAATAGCGTCGTAAATAAATGCAAAAGGTACATTATTAAATAAATACTTGTGTGACGTACCCTGTTTGTGGTCGTCTTATTATTATTATATGCAGGACCGGGAATTACCATTATCAGTATTGAACGTGATACTTTTGAATGGAACAAAGACCGCATAGTACGAAGCTCTAACCTTTACAATGATATCTTCATTACAATTATTACGAATCAGAAATTTGGAAATGACTGACGGCTAATTACAGTTTAGGGAGTATGTGGACACTTTTTTGAAAATAAAATAGTTTAAATATCTTCATTAGGCATTGTTTTTTATATTATAATAATGTTTTTATTTCTATTTTAATACAATCAACTACAGTATCCTCACTTAGTTGTGTGAAGAAACAAGCAAAAAAAACAAGTATAATAGTAATTATATATTATATGTGGACATTAATAAATACATGCATGTGCTAATCCCACACTAGCGTATCTAGGATTAGCTATAGTATTACTTCTTATTATATTTGATTACCACTGTATTGAGTTCACGACGTAGCCACATAGTGTTAAATACTTTTACATAATGACGTTATGCCTTTTTGTTTTAGATCGAATATTTACGAGGCCGTTAGGAATTGCTTTTCGTCCATGATTGCTTTTGATGATACTGTTTTCTGTAAACCTGCTTTAATTAGCACATCATCATTTGTGACTGCCATAAACTTTCTACAAATATATGGTTTTGTAAATTATAATATATACGTTTCTATGACTTTAAGTATAAATTTTATACTATAATTGTTAAAATAATAAATAGATACCCCATAACTGTCTACAGCACAATATGTAAAATACAATTTCATTACAAGTACAGTATGTACACATTTCATTCCAACATGCATTAAACAATACATAAACATAGTCTTATATTGCTTCATATAATTTAAAAAAGGTTGTTAGCAGGTTATCATTGAAGTTAATAATATAAGCTGAGAATTCCAGAAGTTTATTCTTACTTTTCCTGCAAATCACTCATGTTTTATCATTTCATATCAACTTGACTCATTAATTTTGAATCTGACGATTAAATACTTATTGCAGGCATATATTATCCCGGTAATAAGCAAGACAATGTCACACGAGTTATCTTCCTTAATAATACATACAATGTTACGGATACTTTTAGCTCTTTAAACTATACTAATGTACATCTTAAAAACCTTAATATTTAAAGGTAAATTAGTTAATGAACTCTATTAATATTGCCAATGTTATGTTTTATAATTAATTAATTGCACTGTTCAATCCTGAATCATCTGCTCATTACCTCAAGAATAGATAGAAACATACCAACTTCCCAGTTTACAATTGTCAATAGTTCAATATTGATTGTATTTTGTTTTTTTAAAAAAAGATTCACGTCATTTACGTCCACGTCCGTTATGTCCACGTCCGTTATGTCCACGTCATTTACGTCCACGTCCGTTATGTCCACGTCCGTTCTGTCCACGACATTTACGTCCAAGTCCGTTACGTCCACGTCCGTTATGTCCACGTCTGTCACGTATGTCTGTCCGCGTCAGTTATGTCCACGTCAGTTATGTCCACGTCCGTTGTGTCCACGACAGTTGTCCGTTGTGTCCACGACAGGTATGTCCACGTCCGTTATGTCCACGTCAGTTATGTCCTCGACAGTAATCTCCACATCAGTTATGTTCTCGTCAGTTATGTCCACGTCAGTTATGTCCACGACAGTTATGTCCTCGTCAGTTATGTCCACGTCAGTTATGTTCATGTCCGTTATGTCCACGACAGTTATGTCCACGTCAGTTATGTCCACGTCCGGTATGTCCACGTCCGTTGTGTCCACGACAGTTGTCCGTTGTGTCCACGACAGTTATGTCCACGTCCGTTATGTCCGCGTCAGTTATGTCCACGTCAGTTATGTCCTCGACAGTAATGTCCACGTCAGTTATGTTCTCGTCAGTTATGTCCACGTCAGTTATGTCCACGTCAGTTATGTCCACGTCAGTTATTTCCACGTCAGTTGTGTCCACGTCCGTTATGTCCACGACATATATGTCCACGTCCGTTATGTCCACGACAGTTATGTCCACGTCAGTTATGTCCACGTCAGTTATGTCGACGTCCGTTATGTCAACGTCCGTTATGTCCACGTCAGTTCTGTCCACGTCAGATATGTCCACGTCAGTTATGGAAACAGGAGTCAAGTAGGCATACATGTACATGAAATATATCATCCAAGGAACCTAATCAGCCAAACACAGACATCAACAAGGAACGAAACACAGACATCAAGGAAGCCATTCAACCAAACACAGACATCAAGGAACCAAATCAATTAAACACAGACATCAAGGAACCCAATCAACCAAACACAGACATCAAGGAACCCAATCAACCAAACATAGACATCAAGGAACCCAATCAACCAAACACAGACATCGAGGAACCCAATCAACCGAACAAAGACATCGAGGAACGCAATCAACCAAACACAGACATCGAGGAACCCAATCAACCAAACACAGACATCGAGGAACCCAATCAACCAAACACAGACATCGAGGAACCCAATCAACCAAATACAGACATCAAGGAACCCAATCAACTAAACACAGACATCAAGGAACCCAATCAACCAAACACAGACATCGACGAACAAAATCAACTAAACACAGACATCAAGGAACCCAATCAACCAAACACAGACATCGAGGAACCCAATCAACTAAACACATACATCGAGTAACCCAATCAACTAAACACAGAGGTCGAGGAACCCAATCAATCACAGACATCGAGAAACCCAATCAACCAAACGCAGACATCGAGGAACCAATCAACTAAACACAGATATCGAGGAACCCAATCAACCAATCACAGACATCGAGGAACCCAATCAACCAATCACAGACATCGAGGACCCAATCAACTAAACACAGACATCAAGCAACCCAATCAACCAAACACAGACATCAAGGCACCCAATCAACCAAACACGTACATCAAGCAACCCAATCAACCAAACACAGACATCAAGGAACCCAATCAACCAAACACGTACATCAAGCAACCCAGTCAACCAAACACAGACATCAAGGAACCAAATCAACTAAACACAGACATCAAAGAACCCAATCAACCTATCAAAGACATCAAGGAACCCAATCAACCAAACACAGACATCAAGGAACCCAATCAACCAAACATAGACATCAAGGAACCCAATCAACCAAACACAGACATCGAGGAACCAAATCACCCGAACACAGACATCGAGGAACCCAATCAACCAAACACAGACATCGAGGAACCCAATCAACCAAACACAGACATCGAGGAACCCAATCAACCAAACAGACATCGAGGAACCCAATCAACCAAATACAGACATCAAGGAACCCAATCAACTAAACACAGACATCAAGGAACCCAATCAACCAAACACAGACATCGAGAAACAAAATCAACTAAACACAGAAATCAAGGAACCCAATCAACCAAACACAGACATCGAGGAACCCAATCAACTAAACACATACATCGAGTAACCCAATCAACTAAACACAGACGTCGAGGAACCCAATCAATCACAGACAACGAGAAACCCAATCAACCAAACGCAGACATCGAGGAACCAATCAACTGAACACAGATATCGAGGAACCCAATCAACCAATCACAGACATCGAGGAACCCAATCAACCAATCACAGACATCGAGGAACCCAATCAATTAAACACAGACATCAAGCAACCCAATCAACCAAACACAGACATCAAGGAACCCAATAAAACAAACACGTACATCAAGCAACCCAATCAACCAAACACAGACATCAAGGAACCCAATCAACCAAACACGTACATCAAGCAACCCAATCAACCAAACACAGACATCAAGGAACCAAATCAACAAATCACAGACATCAAGGAACCCAATCAACCTATCACAGACACCAAGGAACACAATCAACCGAACACAGGCATCGAGGAACCCAATCAACCAATCACAGACATCGAGGAACCCAATCAACTAAACACAGACATCATTCAACCCAATCAACCAAACACAGACATCAAGGAACCCAATCAACCAAACACGTATATCAAGCAACCCAATCAACCAAACACAGACATCAAGGAACCCAATCAACCAAACACGTACATCAAGCAACCCAATCAACCAAACACAGACATCAAGGAACCAAATCAACTAAACACAGACATCAAGGAATCCAATCAACCTATCACAGACACCAAGGAACACAATTAACCAAACACAGACATCATGGAACACAATCAACCAAACACAGACATCAAGGAACCCAATCAACCAAACACAGATATCAAGGAATCCAGTCAACCAAACATAGACATCAAGGAACCCAATCAACCAAACACAAATATCAAGGAACCCAATCAACCAATCACAGACATCAAGGAACCCATTCAACCAATCACAGACATCAAGGAACCCAATCAACCTATCACAGACATCAAGGAACCCAATCAACCAAACACAGACATCAAGGAACCCAATCAACCAAACATAGACATCAAGGAACCCAATCAACCAAACACAGACATCGAGGAACCCAATTAACCGAACACAGACATCGATGAACCCAATCAACCAAACACAGACATCGAGGAACCCAATTAACCAAACACAGACATCGAGGAACCCAATCAACCAAACACAGACATCGAGGAACCCAATCAACCAAATACAGACATCAAGGAACCCAATCAACTAAACACAGACATCAAGGAACCCAATCAACAAAACACAGACATCGAGGAACAAAATCAACTAAACACAGACATCGAGGAACCCAATCAACCAAACACAGACATCGAGGAACCCAATCAACTAAACACATACGTCGAGTAACCCAATCAACTAAACACAGACGTCGAGGAACCCAATCAATCACAAACATCGAGAAACCCAATCAACCAAACGCAGACATCGAGGAACCAATCAACTAAACACAAATATCGAGGAACCCAATCAACCAATCACAGACATCGAGGAACCCAATCAACCAATCACAGACATCGAGGAACCCAATCAACTAAACACAGACATCAAGCAACCCAATTAACCAAACACAGACATCAAGGAACCCAATCAACTAAACACGTACATCAAGGAACCCAATCAACCAAACACAGACATCAAGGAACCCAATCAACCAAACACGTACATCAAGCAACCCAATCAACCAAACACAGACATCAAGGAACCAAATCAACTAAACACAGACATTAATGAACCCAATCAACCTATCACAGACACCAAGGAACACAATCAACCAAACACAGACATCATGGAACACAATCAACCAAACACAGACATCAAGGAACCCAATCAACCAAACACAGACATCAAGGAACCCAGTCAACCAAACACAGACATCAAGGAACCCAATCAACCAAACACAAATATCAAGGAACCCAATCAACCAAACACAGACATCAAGGAACCCAATCAGCCAAACACAGACATCAAGGAACCCAATCAGCCAAACACAGACATCAAGGAACCCATTCAACCAACCACAGACATCAAAGAACCCAATCAACCAAACACAGACATCAAGGAACCTAATCAACCAAACACAGACATCAAGGAACCAATCAACCAAACACAGACATCAAAGAACCCAATCAACCAAACACAGACATCAAGGAACCCAATCAACCAAACACAGACATCAAGGAACCCATTCAACCAAACACAGACATCAAGGAACCCAATCAACCAATCACAGACATCAAGGAACCCAATCAAACAATCACAGACATCAAGGAACCCAATCAAACAATCACAGACATCAAGGAACCCAATCAACCAATCACAGACATCAAGGAACCCAATCAACCAATCACAGACATCAAGGAACCCAATCAACCAAACACAGACATCAAGGAACCCAGTCAACCAAACACAGACATCAAGGAACCCAATCAACCAAACACAAATATCAAGGAACCCAATCGACCAAACACAGGCATCAAGGAACCCAATAAACCAAACACAGACATCAAGGAACCCAGTCAACCAATCACAGACATCAAGGAACCCATTCAACCAATCACAGACATCAAAGAACCCAATCAACCAAACACAGACATCAAGGAACCTAATCAACCAAACACAGACATCAAGGAACCAATCAACCAAACACAGACATGAAGGAACCCAATCAACCAAACACAGACATCAAGGAACCCAATCAACCAAACACAGTCATCAAGGAACCCAATCAACCAATCACAGACATCAAGGAACCCAATCAAACAATCACAGACATCAAGGAACCCAATCAACCAATCACAGACATCAAGGAACCCAATCAACCAATCAAAGACATCAAGGAACCCAATCAACCAATCACAGACATCAAGGAACCCAATCAACCAATCACAGACTTCAAGGAACCCAATCAACCAATCACAGACATCAAGGAACCCAATCAACCAATCACAGACTTCGAAACAACAATTACAAGGATAAATAGAAGCAAGCTAGTTAAATCACAATACAAACTCAAACATGTTGACAGTAGCGCTACCGCACTGCCCTCTGGTGGTTAAAACCAGGTTCTAGTGTGCACCAAACACCACTCTTACCCTATAACACGGGTATGGTAAATTACAAAATCCCCAACAGGCTTTATACTCTTGCAAACTAGTCAGCTTTTATAGGCGGTATAATTATACAAAAACATGTACTACAAACTGATACCAGTATAATACGGAAGTTGTCTACACTTAAACTCGAGTTAAGCTAACCAGTGGGCCTTATTGCCTGTTGACCGTTGCAAGTCGGTAAACCTGTCTAAACCACTCTTTCTGTTGTGTATTGTCAGTTTCATTGTATAGTTAATTTGCCCTTTGTTCGTGGTACAGGGCGAATCTACAGTGCCATTGCGTTTGGGTGCTTCGATTTTCTATCGGACCGTTTTTTTCTCATTTTTGATCACATTTATATGAAAATAAAAAAATACCTGGAAGACGACGAAGCAAGTGCTATGACACATCGTATTATTATTTTATTTGAGACATAACGTATTGAAACTGTTTATTTTGCTTTTATTGCAATTTAATTATGTTCTTTGATTTGATTGTGTAATTGTCTGGGTAACGTGCTGGACACGAACAGACATATACAACCATCCAACCAGCATCGGCCCCGAGGTCCATCCCCATACCTGTGGAAATAAGACCATGGATCATAGATAGGGAAATGTTGAGATCCCCACCCTATATCCATATATTCACTCAATGGGCATGAAAAGGCAGATGCAACCATCCAACCAGCATCGGCGCCGAGGTCCATCCCCACACCTAGGGAAATAAGACCATGAGTCATAGCTAGGGAAATGTTAAGATCCCCATCCTATACCCATATACACTTAATGTGCAAGAAAAGACGGATACAACAATCCAACCAGCTTCGCCCTTGGGGTCTATCCCCACCACCCATTAGGCATAACTTGAAAACTGTTGAGATCCCCACCCTATAACCTATATACAATTACAGAGCATGAAGAGACGGATACAACCATCCAACAAGCATCGACCCCGAGATCTATTCCCATATTCCCACCCCTCGGGATATAACCCCTGGATCATAACTTGGAAACTGTTGAGATCCTCATCGGAAACCCACTATACACTTACCGGAACGGACGGATACAACCATCCAACCAGCATCGACCCCAGGTCAGTCCCCACCTCTCGGGAAATAGTCCCTGGGTTATAACTTGAGGCCGTTGAGATACCACACTGTAAACACAGTAAGGTCAATTATACTTCAATAAAGCAAAATCATAATTCTGCTCATCGTCGAAACCCACGTTTGACTGATTACGTTATACTCCAATCACACAGGGGTATCCGACGATGAATTCTTCTTGTGTCAATATGTTCTAAAATGAATATAATTAATAAGACTTAAAAAATTGTAAACTATTTGCTAATAAATTGAATAAATATTGTAAAATTGTAGTTTATCATTATAAATTTGAGTTAACTTGAAAGACAAAGTAGAGTATCTTATCGACAGATCAATATTTTTACTATTGTGTCGGCCGTAAAATGTTGCCACGACTAACTCAGTTAGTTTTACTACTTACCGATCAAGCCCAGTCTTTGCGGCTTTAAAGTAGAATATCACGTAAGCCTATGCTAGTAGGCGTGAGAGGTGTTAGATTTTTACTTTACCTTTCATGCTACTTTTTATCTTTTGTTTGTGTTTGTTGCTTCCAAAGGATCCCCTTTTCGGTGTTTATTAACATTCACACTAGCGTTTGTTTAGTGCTTTTGTTCAGTGCTTGCATCCAAAGGATCCCCTTTTCAGTATTGATTACGACTGGATAATTTGAAAATATTATATATAAATTACAGTTCGATCCTAATTTAAATAACACATTTGAATTATGACAGTTTTAGTCAGTGTTTATTATCACAGACATTTTGTTCAAACTCCGAGTAATATTTTGGAAATACGTAATTAAACCTCAGTAGAGCATAATGCGGAAAATGGCGGTGATTATACAAGTATGATATAATAAATTGTCCATATAGATTGCCTATAGGTATGTAAATGCCTAACTGTTGATATAAAAATCGAATAAGAAAAGTAGCATTCAAGGACTACAGTCAACCACAAACACACACAGAAACAAAGAACAACTTTAAAGGTGAACAAAATGCCAAATTAGACATCACGAACACAAAAGGGTTGACAATAGGGATACCGCCTTGGAACGGTCAGTGGCAAAAAAATGCCGCTGGGGGTTTAAACCAGGTTCTAGGGTCCAAGTCTGATATAATACAATTTACAGATTGTGATGGATGACCTGCCGGACATTACATTAACATTTTTATCAAGTTTCGCACGTTCTCTTATTATTACATAGTATAACGCTTCTAGATAGATTCTAGGAACTTCCGTTAGACATGTCTTAGTCTGAACATGAATACGTTGTTCAATCTAGCCTTGTTGCAAGTAATTTGACACGGTAATTGCACATGTACGGGTGTTACATGGGCGAATTAACATAACTATATCTATATTGATTGCAACTTTTATATATCGCATTATCGTTTTAGTAGTTCAACCCTTAGTATGAACTGATTATACAACCGCTTTCACAAAGTGAAGTGGGGGCTATATAGGTATCACGCATTCACATACGTTTGCGCCGTCTCGTCGCGTCTCGTCTGGTAACACGTTTTCTATAACTTTTATTACTCAAACAGTTTGAATGGGTTGTTCCCAAAGTCCATATGCACATAACAACTGATGACCTCATGTCCCTCACCTTCAGTGATAGTTCTAGTTTATAGTACATTTGACTATGGATAATCTCTTAAGACATAGAACTTTATATGGATGTGTTTTTCTTGGAACAGAAACAAATGGTGTCCATGTATATTTCAGGGAGTTAATATATATATTATCAATAATGTCATATTCAGGCTAACTGGTCATCATACGACTCCCGTGGGGTTTCGGGAGTTTTGGGGTGGTCATGTGATTATTGCTATACATAGTACGAACATGGCTCCAGGATCAATGACATCTTTGTAACAAACTCTGCAGCAAAAACTGATGGGACTGCAATGAAACTTCACACAATGATAGAGGGCAATGGGAGGAAGTGCAGAGTGCAAGAACCGTAACACTTTCATCGTTCAAATTAGAGTTATTGCCCTTTGTAATTTTATACTTAGACTTTTTGTCCGGAGCCTATCTTCAAAACTACTAATGGGACTGCAATGAAACTTCACATAATGATATAGGGCAATGAATGGAAGTACAGAATTGCAAGACCTGTAACTTTGTTATCATTCAAGTTACTTTCCTTCGTAATTTTAGGCATATAATTTTTGTCCGGAGCATATCGTCAAAACTACTGATGGGACTGTAATGCAACTTCACACAATGATAGAGTCAATGAGTGAAAATGCAGAGTGCAAAAACCGTAACTCCGTCATCATTCAAATTAGAGTTATTAACCTTTGTATTGTTAAACTTAGAATGTTTTTTTAAAACGACTGATGGGACTGCAACGAAACTTCACAGTAATAGAGGGCAATGAGAGAAAGTACAGAGTGCAATACCCGTAACTCTGTCATCATTCAAATTAGAGTTATTGCCCTTTGTAATTTTATAATTATATTTTTTATCTGGAGCATAAACTATCATTGAAAACTGCTGGGTGATATAAGGCCATATGATAAGCTGAGAATACATTTCGGGGAGCATTCATCGGTTCTATCGATTTTGTCTGTTCATGAAAGTCCATATAAGAAGCGATATTCTATGTTAAACATATATTGGGCTCGTTGATCCGTAAGGACCAGTAAACATAACAGTACTGATTCGTAGATCGGAGAGACATTTTACAGCCGCCACACTGCACTAAATGAACGCTAGTGTGAATGTTAATACATACCGATAAGGGACTCGGTTTCATTGAGTCTGTTCATGAGATGTAATGCAGAAAGCAACATTCCCATACGCCTAGCGCCGGCTTAAGTGGCATTCTACTTCAAAGCCATACACATTGAGCTTGACGATCCCAAAGGACGAGTAAGTAATACACCTATTGTTTTGTAGTCGGGCGACATTTTACAGACGCAAGACAGCATTAAACGCTAGTGTGAATGTCAATACATTCCGTTCTTGTTATAATTATAACGCCTTTCATCTTTATCATACTTTAAAGGCCTCCCATTGTTATATGTAATGCATGTTACACTGCATGACACAACTAATATAAGATACGTCCTTCTAGTGTTTGACAAGTTTGTAGTTGGTGAATCAAACTGATATTGTTTTCTATAAAACATTGTCTTTACTTATTATTTCAAATCAGTGTTTTCATTGTACTTACTGTCGGGTGTGGTATGTTCAGTGTACCCACTGGTCTTCTGGAATCGTGATTTTCTATCTCCAGTTTTTGTTCTTATTTCAAATGAAATAATTCGCTTATTTGTGTCTCTGATACTTGATTTAAAACAAAAAAGAACAGAGAGTGTTTGCATAACTCAAATGAAAACATGCTTTTACCGTGCATGTGTCTGGGAACCATACAGCTCTAGTTATCGAACGGCTTTATATGGTGGCTGATTTGATTTCTGCCATGTTTCGTCTTTTTATTTTTTCGTTATTTCGCCGCAAAAAGACGACGGAATGAAAAGACGACATATTCAGGGCGAGAAGATGAAAGAAAGACAGAACGAATGAATGACACACCGAAAAGACGGCATTTCAAAGCCGAAAAGACGCAGAACGCCACGTGAAAAGACGAAAAGACGACACTTCAGCCACGAAAAACGCCATTTTATATTGTCGTCTTTTCGTTATTCGTGTCGTCTTTTTGCTTCTAATCCTTCTTTTCTGTCGTTATTTCGTCATTTCGTCTTCTTTTCGTCTTTTGGCTTTCCGATTGGCACACGCGTTTCAGTCATTGCGGCCATAATACTAAAAGTCGTGCCGGTTTTAAATTGTTGGAGAAATGGGTGAAAAAGACAAAGAGTGTGCATACGTTTTGTCCAGTCAATAATAACCTGAGAGTTACTATTTCTTTTAAATGTTTTTTTTTATAAACACAGAATGATTCAGTTAATATGAATATAAAAACACAATAAAACAAAAGTAATATTTTGAGTTTGTAATTTAGAATTAACTTTCCGGGACTTTTTTCAAAACTAATTAACATATCTGGACCAATCTTACTAATAATAATGCTTGGAGTAAAAATAAGCAAAAAAGTCGAACAGAAAATGCAGCTTTCATAGAAAACAGTAAACACAAAAACACACAAAACGACAAACATGAATGGCAGTGTTAATAAGGAATACAGGCATATGACGTCACAAACACAAAAAGGGATTACAATAGGGCTACCGCCTTGGTACGGTTAGTGACAAAACAGGCCGCTGGGGGTTTAAACCAGGTTCTAGGGTGCACCAAACCTCACACTTACCCTACTGTCATCAAACGGGGCAGTGTAAATAAAGAAATCCCCGCCATGAACTATTCTGTAACCAACAAGGCAGAATTACCAGGCAATATAAGAAAAACATAAAGATGCTCGTGTATATATAAATACAAAAAACAATAGCCCAGAAAGCCACAAAAAAAGGTACTCAATGACATGGCAGAAGCTGAGCATCAAGAGAAAAAATCATTGAGAGTACGACAAGACAATATTGCAGACAAACATCTAACATCACCGTCCTTTTGGGCTTTAGGTAGACGTCATCATAGGGTCTACAGCCCGTCCGGTCATCGCACAATTGAAGAGGAAAGCATAGTGGCGAACTGTAAAATGGGTCCACCAAAAAGCATGCAGTGTATTGCAAAATGATAGGGCCATAATCTCTTTTGATAAACTTTTTAACAAGTTTAACAAAGATAGTATGAAAGTGTGATCTTGACCAAGGATCTTACGAAGTTTGTAAATCACGTCACCATAGAAGTCAGGTTGTGATAGGCCTTGGCGCAGAAGAGTTCTTAAATTACATAAACTTTTAATTTTGGAAAGTAGATCAGGGTTACGATAATAAAAGTTTGCAAAGGTTTTACGAAGTTTATGGTAACGGTATCCCTGGTGGTGTAGCTTTTTAGTTATACAAAGATTACGAAGATTAAAATCCTCAACTCGAGTACAAGCTCTAAAACAACGAAAATGTTGAGACACATAGACCCCATAAAAATTGCTCGTGGAACATCCCCATCTAAATGGTGATAATTAACAATATCAAAATTATTATCATCTTTTTTGTCATAAATGTTGCTAATTATTTCACCATTTTCAATAGAGAGATGTAAATCGAGAAAAGAAGCGTTAATATCAGAAATATTAGCTTTGTTAAGTTGAAGTTCTTTAGGATATATATTATTAACCATAGTGGAAAAGAAAGGGCTGTCAATGTTCAATATGTCATCCGGATACCAAGAGGTGTCATTAGAGGCTTCAGTAACATCTGCCTGGGTATCTGGTGAAAGACCCACCATGAAATCTCTTTCATAGCGATATAAAAACAAATCTACGACAAAGGTAGCACAGTTCGTACTCATAGGGATACCAACAATTTGTCTATAAACTGTAGTTCTATATCTGTCGAAAATATTATCTAATAGAAAAATAAGTGATTCACAAACTTCATGGCAAGTCCACATAGTATAATTGTTCAAACTGCTGTTAGTAAAAATGCTCTTAGCGTTCATATTCTTCTAATAAAACAAACGACAAACAAAATATTGTTTTGACGTTTCAATTTAATACTAACTTTCCAGGACGTTTTTTTAACTTTCTGGGTCAGACATGTTTAGCATAAATTGTCGTTGAAACCATTATTCACAATGATTATACCTATTAACTTTTACTGTGGGATGGCATAGCAAACGTAACTAAATATGTGTGTAGTATATTATATATATAGAGGATCTTACTTGAGTGCTCATTCATTATTGAATTTATTAAACGAGTTGGCAAAATGAAATAAAGCGAGGCTCTTGCCGAGCGTTATATCATTTTTGGTAACGAATTTAATAAATTCAATAATGAATAAGAACGAATGTTAGATTCTATTTATCACTATTTACCTCAGAAAACGTACAATAACGTTATGTTATACCACAAGTGGAATATCGAAAATATTGAATGGCGTTATTACACTCCCACATCGCATGTTATGTGATAAATATATATATATATATATACATGCATATTTCGATATATATATACCTCGTCGTCAGTAGGTTTGAAAATGGAAAAATGTTTCGTTAAAGTAGCTATCCCGCCAACAACAGTCTGCTTTTACAATATATGTACACCGTTTCTAAATCTAGGCACACACACACACACACACACACACACACACACACACACACTATAAACGGCTTTAACCAGCCAGGCTAAACCTCAAAACTGGAGCGTCGAATTAAGAGATACAAACTCATAATTCATTTTACGCATATTCACAGACATATTTATTAGGTCTGTGACATATTCAATCACGATATAAGTATCCATGAACAATCCTATACTTTTGATCGGCACATACACATTACTAGTATTTGACCTGAACACCTGGATAGAGTTTTGACAAACGATTTTGTAGTGTAATGTTGCGGTTTTTTGGCAGGTTATAGTTACTTTAACATGCGATCCAATATTTCTTGAAAGTTATTTATTTATCCATATTGTATGTGTTTTGTATAATGGTTTCACTTTTCAAGCAATAATGTGTGGCACCAAGAGAAATGGAATATATTATTTATTTATTTATATATATTTTTGATTTATTCATTTATTTTTCTTTCCTTTCTTTCTTTCAACTTTTCCAAAGCGGTTTTAAGTCAAACTTGTTTGCGAACCTTTTAAAGCGAACATTTTGAAACCCCTTTGAGTGTTTTTCTATACAGCTAAGGAATTTTTACGGATGGCGGGAGGTATAACGTACTGGTTCTACCCAGGAAAAATGAGGTGATAAACAATATACCGTCATATATATCATGAACAAACAAACAAACAAACAAACAAACATCAGCGCCTAATCAGAGCACATGTTAGTCACATGATGCAAAATGGTCACGTGCATATCACGTTACTAGATTAAACTCGTGTAAATGCACATGATTGACATGTGACCTGATCTCTCTATGTAGCAGCCCCAGTGGCTATTGGTACTTTGCGAAACGGAACGGAACGAAACGAAACGGAACGAGGGGCACAATATGGGGGAATTAAAAAATTAAATTTAAATTTTAAACAGTGATAGTCGGAAGGTTATTTAAATTAAAAGTTAGAACATTTATTATTATTATTATTATTATTATTATTATAGCGCCCTATCATTTACCTTAATAGTTTATCGTAGAACTTAAATATTCAAAAACTCGTTTGTACCTTCATATCTTAATCTATGGAACAACTTACAATATATATACGCAGTTCAGAATCTATCTCGATGTTCAAAAGGAAACTTTTAAGTTCTGTTTTTCCCAGCTCAAAAGTTCCAACACACTACTTAACTGGCCAACGATTATTTGCTGTTTTACATGCCAGAATACGAAATTATTGCAGTAACCTTAATAATGATCTTTATTTAAACTATTTACGAGAATCATTCAATTGCGGTTGAAATTTTTTTCCCAACTGTAACTTATTTCGTACACAACGGCTTCGTTTGTTTCAGTCAACTCGTACATTGCACCCATTAAATTTAAATACAATACCTTTTGGTCGCGAACACTTCACGGATGAAGATAATCAAATTTTCTTCGAGGCACTGCAAATGTACATAAGAAATATGTATATATGTGTGTGTGCTTTAAAGAAACTAACCCGCCAAATTACACTAAAAAATGTGTATTAAAACTCTATCCAGGTGTTCAGCTCAAATATGATGCATATGTACCGATTGTTTATTTTTTTTAGGAGTTCTTAAAAATACCCGTGAATTGAATAGACCCTGGTAAAATGAATTGTGAGTTGGTAACTCCTTATTCGACTCTCCATTTTATGGGTTGTGCCTGTCATGTTAAAGCTGCTAAAGCTGTTTATATTGTATCTATATAGTTCTGATTTTTCAAATATGTAAGCTATTAATATACTAGTACCTCGTCGTCAGTAGGTTTGAAAACGGTGTACATGTGTTGTAAAATGTGGCTGTTGTTGACGGGATAGCTACTTTAAACATTGCGAATTTAACATATACTAACAGCCAAAAGAAACGCACCGCCATTTTGAATGTACAAATTACGCATATTGTTTCGATAAGCATAACGTAAACTATTTGAACTTTAAAGTGTTACTCTTTTATTTAACGCTATTCCCTGTAAATATTTCCAACGGAGAAAAAACACACATTTACAATGTTTGAAGTGTCACCACAAATACAAATAACAATATAAAACAAAAACATATAACAACTATAAAAGTGGTGCGTTTCTTTTGAGGTTCTATGTAATAAACTAGTTGTTAACCATTTCGCTGCCACAGTCGAAACATTTATTTTGACGACCAGTGTAAACCCAAATCAACCTGCACACTAGTGCAGTGCAGGCTGACACACTAGTGCAGTGCAGGCTGACACACTAGTGCAGGCTGACACATTAGTGCAGTGCAGGCTGACACACTAGTGCAGTGCAGGCTGACATACTAGTGCAGGCTGACACATTAGTGCAGTGCAGGCTGACACACTAGTGCAGTGCAGGCTGACACACTATTGCAAGCTGACACATTAGTGCAGTGCAGGCTGACACACTAGTGCAGGCTGATCAGGGTTTACACTAATAGCCACTCAGTACGTAAAAACGTTTTCCATAACATTTTATATATAAAATAGCTCCAGAATGTTTGAATTCAAATTCAGCAGACGACATGTGAAATTTGGCGGCGAAAGGGTTAAGCCACCATACGTGAATGTGTTAGTAAAAATGGGCATACCTGAATACAGGCAATTCCGATATAAAATGGCGTTTGAATTTTTGCATATTTAGTTATTTTTGTAAATTGTTTAATAAAAAAGTCAAGATTGCCGCACGTCCCTTTAAAACGTAGCGTGAACTGGATTAATCTAGTGATCTACATCCAACCAGCTGACACATATACCCGACCTATCAGATGGTGTATCAATACAAACATGTTCCATATTTGGGACATTAATCTTATTTTCGCATATTTTGTATTATTGACTACTATGTAGGTGTAACACGCCCATTGATTGTTGCATTGAGTTGTGTGTGAATTAAACTAATCCGATCTGGCTATTTGTCGAAAATGTCCGAGCTTTTATTGATATAAAGACACTGGAAAAGTTTCGTAAAGATCCGATCAATAATGAAGGCCCTATAGTGTCCACAAGGCAAAAGCGACAGGGTTTCTCCTCTGACCAAGGAAAATGTAACTATGCAGTTGCATTAGGGTGGGTGTTATGGTTTCGAAGCTATCTGCGGTATGCGTTATTGATTACGGACGGACGTATGGACGGACATGCGGACAACTCCATACATGTTGAGTATTTCAAACGGGCGTATAAAGATACCTACTACATAAAGCATAACATACTTACAATCGTATTTTATTAAAATAGGATGTCAGGACATGAAGAATGAGTTTTCACTTAATCGAGGTATTTTATACACATTGTTGAAACATCAGTACAAACCAAATTTCTCCACATTCTTCTGCTATTATTCTTCAGCCTAAACTTCTATTCAATAAACGATGAGGGTTTCTTAACCGCTTTCAGGGGCGGATAAGGATTTGAGATTGGGAGGGTGTGGGGTGGGTGGGTGTCATTGCCCTGTTTATCTATGCGCATGGGGTGGATGGGACAGGTAGTGGGTTCGATCATGAGATCCGCATACAAGGGGTAGTGCTAGGACTTGTCTGTCTGGTGTCAGTATAATAAAGTTGCCGCGATATAGATTAAAGTAGCTATCCCGTCAACAACAGCCAATCTTTACAACAGATGTACACCGTTTCTAAACCTACTCATAACGGAGTATATATATAACTTACATGTTGTTATAGACACAATATAAACTGCTTTAACCAGCCAAGCCAAAACCCAAAACTGAAGCACTGAATTAAGAGTTACCAACTCATAATTTATTTTAAGAATATTCAATCTCGGGTATTCTAAGAACCCATGAATAAAACTATACTTTAAATCGTAACATATACATTATTATATGACCTGAACACTTGGATAGAGTTTTGATACGTTTTTTATCGTGTAATTGTGCCGTTATTTGGCGGGTTAGTTTCTTTAACTATAATGCATTACACGTGGTGATTAAACGAAGAAGAAACAATTCTTACACATTCGCTTGACACTAACTTGCACAGTCTTGTTATTCACGGACTGACAAAACCGTTTTAACACACACTCTGTCTCATTGAGAAGCTAATCATATGTATATATTGAATATATATAATATAAACAAAATTGCCGAAGCATAGATTATTATGAAACATAAGTTGAAGTTCGATATAAGTAGCGTATACTAATTTGAGAGACGTTACTCTGTGATGTGTCAGTTTATTTCGCAATATTCTATCACAATATTATATAATATATTTATATAAATATTATTTTTAGGTTTGAACTAATCTAATAAACAGAGATGGACATTTGGAACAAAGAAGAGTTTCAAATCGTGTTGATGAATTTCGGCAGAGCAAAAAAAGCTCAACAAATAGCTCAACCAAAAGCTCAACAAACAGCTCAACAAACAGCTCAACCAAAAGCTCAACAAACAGCTCAACAAACAGCTCAACAAACAGCTCAACAAACAGCTCAACAAACAGCTCAACCAAAAGCTCAACAAACAGCTCAACAAACAGCTCAACAAACAGCTCAACCAAAAGCTCAACAAACAGCTCAACAAACAGCTCAACCAAAAGCTCAACAAACAGCTCAACCAAAAGCTCAACAAACAGCTCAACAAACAGCTCAACAAACAGCTCAACCAAAAGCTCAACAAACAGCTCAACAAACAGCTCAACCAAAAGCTCAACAAACAGCTCAACAAACAGCTCAACCAAAAGCTCAACAAACAGCTCAACAAACAGCTCAACCAAAAGCTCAACAAACAGCTCAACAAACAGCTCAACCAAAAGCTCAACAAACAGCTCAACCAAAAGCTCAACAAACAGCTCAACAAACAGCTCAACCAAAAGCTCAACAAACAGCTCAACCAAAAGCTCAACAAACAGCTCAACAAACAGCTCAACAAACAGCTCAACAAACAGCTCAACAAACAGCTCAACCAAAAGCTCAACAAACAGCTCAACAAACAGCTCAACAAACAGCTCAACCAAAAGCTCAACAAACAGCTCAACAAACAGCTCAACCAAAAGCTCAACAAACAGCTCAACAAACAGCTCAACCAAAAGCTCAACAAACAGCTCAACAAACAGCTCAACAAACAGCTCAACCAAAAGCTCAACAAACAGCTCAACAAACAGCTCAACAAACAGCTCAACCAAAAGCTCAACAAACAGCTCAACAAACAGCTCAACCAAAAGCTCAACAAACAGCTCAACAAACAGCTCAACCAAAAGCTCAACAAACAGCTCAACAAACAGCTCAACCAAAAGCTCAACAAACAGCTCAACCAAAAGCTCAACAAACAGCTCAACAAACAGCTCAACAAACAGCTCAACCAAAAGCTCAACAAACAGCTCAACAAACAGCTCAACAAACAGCTCAACCAAAAGCTCAACAAACAGCTCAACAAACAGCTCAACCAAAAGCTCAACAAACAGCTCAACAAACAGCTCAACCAAAAGCTCAACAAACAGCTCAACAAACAGCTCAACCAAAAGCTCAACAAACAGCTCAACCAAAAGCTCAACAAACAGCTCAACAAACAGCTCAACCAAAAGCTCAACAAACAGCTCAACAAACAGCTCAACAAACAGCTCAACCAAAAGCTCAACAAACAGCTCAACAAACAGCTCAACCAAAAGCTCAACAAACAGCTCAACAAACAGCTCAACCAAAAGCTCAACAAACAGCTCAACAAACAGCTCAACCAAAAGCTCAACAAACAGCTCAACAAACAGCTCAACCAAAAGCTCAACAAACAGCTCAACAAAAAGCTCAACAAAATGCTGAACAAAATAAGAAACGATTTACAGAGATAAAACACGTTATAGTAGAACATAAACCTGATATATTGTTCTGCCAAGACATGCCCTGGAAAGGTGATCACACATTAACGGAAAATATTCAAGAGTTAAATGCGTACATGTACACAGGAAACACAGAGGCGTGTTTTCTCTGTAAAAGAAGTAAGGCTGAGATCGTGGAGATCGCAGGACCAGAGTTGATATATGTAATGCAACGGGGTTATCGGTCCTTCATGCAACAACATGGGTTCTATAAACTTCATGATAAAAACTCATTTTATAGTGCATGTCTTTATCGAATGCGTGTCATTAAAGTGAAAACAGCCAAGTACCACTTCATCTGCATATCCTGGCATGGTCCACACAAAGCTCCCGACGACTTCAAGCGCGATATTTTTGATAAATTGATGAAGTTCATCCAAAAAATGCGAGAGACGTACAAACTGCCAATAGTACTAGGTGGCGATTTCAATGTTTCAGCTGACAAGGTGGAGAAATTGGTGCCATATCCTTTAAAATTACACAGGTACGATCCGCTTAATAGAATAGGCGATACGTTTGTCGTTTATTTCATAACAACGAACGACTTCGAACTACGTGAACAACAATGTATACAGTTGAACTTGGAAAATGAGCCGAATTTCAACGAACTGTTCGACCATGATCCAGTAAAAACGAGGTTAGTTGCTCCTCTTAATCTTGAACTTATAATGAAAAACACTGCATATATAGAGAAGTTTACGGATCTAGAGAAAGCAATGAAAGATGTTCAGAAATCTCTAGAAGATGTAAAGAGAACAATAGAACATGAAATGCAAGATCTAAAGAAGAGCATTGAAGAAATGCTGTCTTAATTAAGAATTTAAGGTAACTACATACTAATGTTGAAAGTGACAGTATTCCTTAGTGTGACGCCTGGGTATCTAAAAGGATCAATTTGTCCGTCGTCTGTCGTCGTCCGTCCGTCACAATTTAACACGTAGGGATCACGTTGTCCGTCGTCCGTCCGTCACACTTTAACCTGCAACCTAACATTGGCCTTAATTTGAAATGTATGTGACCTATGTTCATCAAACTTCACACGCATATTCATCTTAAGCCAAGGAATGTTGTTGTGAATTTCATTTTGACAGAGTTATGCCCCTTTTCATAGAACTTTAACTTTTAACCTAACCTAGCCCATAACTTGGCAAAATATTAACCTATTGTCATGAAACTTTATACAGTTCTACCGTATCAATGACCCAGTGTTGATGGATGCCCCTTTTCATAAACTTTAAAACTTTTTTTTTAAAAAAAAGCTCTAATTTAACTAGGCCTAGTTATGTTGCCGTGAAAATGAACGTGATCGTATGCAGAATCCCTGGCAGAATGACATTTCTTGCCTACTGGATAAGGTGATCCGTGTTTTACATGGGTGCTGGAAATAGAGATTATTTAACTGCTGCGTTCAATTATGATTAAATCCTTTACGAGATGTCAGGCGTATGTTTTTTTCACGAATGAGCGCAAGCGAGTAAGTGAAAGAAAAACAATACGCCTGACATCGAGTGAAGATTTAATCATAATCGAACACAGCAGATGAATAATCTGTTTATTACATTTCATAACATATAATTATTTCAATTTAAAATGTATTTTTTGTAAGTTTTAGTTACGATTGTGCTTGTAGTTCAAACCAAATAACGGTCAATGTAATTCGAGTATGAATACAGAGGCGTGGCTTATTTACTATGATTTCCTTTTAAGGCAATCGTTGTACTACGATTTCCTTTTAAGGCATAGCGTAAAATTATCCATACGCGAAGGTAGGAAATCGCCTGGCATTAGACATTATTAACTTCAAACTTCTCGCTTCAAATACAACAACAAATATATGTAACATATACATTTGTTACAGTGTTTTTTTTTCCATATCGCTCACTTAAAAAAAACTGCATTTATTTAATAAATGGCCAAAGTGTTTATTGTGTACGTAGGATAGTGCCCCATTAGCGGCATGGCGTCCATCGCTTCAAATTCAGTCAGAAAATCAAGTGAAAATTCCTTTATCGTGTTTTCAGACATGACGCGAACAGTGTACTGGTTTAGCTCAAGATTACCCAAGGATTGAATGAAAATATATGGAACTAAACAAATTATTGGATCCGTCGACAATTTGCTAATTTGCCGTCACCAAGTGGCAAGTAAAAATGGCGACATAACTGCATGGTTTCTGTTTCTGTTTCTGTTGGATACAGTGTAGGGCCTGTTACGGCTTATGACACCGGGTGGGGAGTGCGCTGTGCTAATTAATTAGTAGCACTTCGGGAGGGCTGATTTAAAACCCTCGACTGTCTCTGCGTGGACCACTTTATTTTCCAGATGGTTCCAATGTTCAGGCGTTTTTACGAAAAATGAATGTCTTAACTGCTCAGTTTTGAAGATATTAATTTTAAAGCCTCTATCGTTATTTACAAATTGTTTATATAATATATTGTCTGTGACAAAATCAGTATTTTTTGTTAATGTAATATGTCTACGACTCCTCGCAGGTTGAATATATTCCTCTGGAGCAATAGCTGGTACTAGCCCCTTGGCCGCTTTGTAGAGGAAGACTAGGCGGTTTGATATCCGTCGATCCTGGAGCGATTGGAGGTCCAATGAGGCCAGCATGCGTCCCATGCATCCTTCATCTTTTGATTTGTAATCATTTGTAATACATCGAACTGCTTGTCGTTGGACACGTTCTAGTTTATCGATGTCTTTTTTAATATAAGGGTCCCATATGATCGAGCCATAGTCCAAGACGGATCGCACCAGCGAGATATATGCTGTTTTCCTACACTCTTGCTGGCAATTTTTCAAGTTTCTTCTTAGAAATGCCATAGTTGAATTTGCTTTTTTGGCGACTTTATTTATATGAGTTGACCACTTCAAGTCATCACTAAGTGTTAATCCAAGATAAGGGTTATCATCAACTTTTTTTAGAATATGATCACACAATGTATAAAAACGTGAAGATTTACAGTTGACACTCATAATGAAGCATTTTTTGGCATTAAAAGACATGCCCCATTTATTGGCCCATTGTTCAAGTTCATTTAAATCGTTCTGTAATACCAGGTGGTCATTTTCAGTTTTAATTGGTCTATATAACAAGCAATCGTCCGCAAACAAGCGTACTTGTGATTTACAAGACAGTGGACTGGTCATAAAAATGGCATACAAATAATAGAGGGCCGAGAACGGTTCCTTGAGGGACACCGGAGTCAACTGTCACAGTATCCGAAGAACTACTTGCATGTGTCTCTGCGTCAGGAAAGTGTTCAGCCAATTATATATTGGGCCCGTTATTCCAAAACTCTCAAGTTTAGCTAATAATTCTGTGTGAGGCACAGTGTCGAATGCCTTTGAAAAATCCAATATAATAATATCTGTTTGCATTAAAATGTAGAGATCATTTACAGTAACTAAAAGTGTGGTTCGCACGAATCCCTGGTCTTAACCGTGGTTTAAGTTGGTTAAAATACAGTTCTTTTCTAGATGATTTAAAAGATGTTTACATATGATATGTTCCAAGACCTTGCATAATACCGATGTCAAGGACACAGGCCTGTAGTTTTCGCTAGTTTCTCCTTTTTTGTAACTGGGGCAACATTTGCATCCGTCCAGGTCATACGGCAATTCACCACTGTCTACTGAAAGCTGAAATATTTTACATATGGCGGAGCCAGTTGCTTTGCACAGGTCTGAAGTATTATACTTGAGATTTTATCTGGGCCAACCGCCTTTGAAGGATTTATTTTCAAAAGTAATTTTTCAACTCCAGGAATAGTTATGTTTAAGTTGGGGATATTATACTTGTTCTCCTTTCGTAATTCTGGGATATCACGATTCGCTCTCTTGGTAAACAAATATCTAAATTGTTCCACTAGAATTTGGGCTTTATCTTTACTTTTGTTTAAGAGATTGCCTTTCTGTTTCAGTGGGGCTATCCCAATATTATCCTGCCGTTTCGATTTTATGTAACGCCAGAAGGGTTTGCTGTTGTTCTGTGCTAAACCTTCATTGATGGTGTTATTTATGTAGTTTATTTCCGCCATTTTAAACTCCTTTTTAGTTAGTTTTTGGTACAGTCTAAATTCCGTCCATTGTTTGGATTTTTTAGCATGTTTATATAGCCGTGCTTTTCGCTTGATCATTTTTTTCAAATTTCTGTTAAACCATGGCACTGTGTTTTTCTTATTAAACTTTTTGGATGGTATATCTTTGTCCATAATGGCACTTATTGAAGATTTCAAGGTGCTCCATAAGGCTTCTATTTTAACATTCATCTCAGTGTTTACGAGATATTTATTCAAAGGAAATGAGGATTTATTAGCAGCCATTTCGATGCTGCCAAAGGCAGTGAAAGGAGAAATTGAGTGGGTGGAGAAGTGGTTTTGGACTTGGAGAAATAATGTAAAACAAAAAAAAGGAAGAATGCAGTAAGAGAAGAACTACGGTTGAACCATTGTAAATTGATTTAATAACCGTTTCAATGTCAATTAAAAATGACAATTTTTTTTTTTATTAGTATATTACCATGAAGTAAACAACAAAACACTTCACAAGTCAACTTTCTCTTCAATTCACAACACAGTGTCACTGGATCAATTGTAAATTCACAACAGTTATTATCTCAAAATAATGTAAACAATGAACACAATAAACCTGTATAATGGCAATGTTTACATGCAATTACCCTTAACACGACTTATTTACTAAGTTTACATCATTTAAATTCACAAATGATTAATTATATTTGGCTATCACAACACTATCAGTATATAAACACCCTGAAACCTAAATTCAATTGCTCTGTCTAACTACAAAAATGGTACCAATTCCTACCTACAAAAAATAATAGAGCAACCAAACTCAGTTTCCGTATACACAGTCCATACTGATTTAGATGTTGTAATACCGCATACACCAATCAATAACTAATTGTCAAATCTTAAACACCAATTGCATCAACTGTCTTACCAAAACCACACTTCAACAAAATAGTATCTTCTTCTGTAAACAAATAATTGCCGATTACTATTAATATATTCTTGGTAAATACCAACAATGCTACTAATAATATTCTAAACGCGAACTATGTATATTATTTTCAATAATATACAACACAATAGTACAACATTTGAGTACATCTCATAGATGCTATCAAAGTTAATGTACAACGCTAAACACTATGCATAAACACATCTTTGTTTACATTCGCTTGATGTTTACAAACATGAGTACGCTACTACTACTACTGTGCGTATTCTGAGTACACGATGTATTTACACGTAATCAGTGTAAACAATAATGTACTTTTCCAATATTGTCAAAATATTTTACCTAATAAACACTGTCCAGTGTATATTATGTACTGCAGAAAAAACAATTATCCGTCCAGTCTGGATTAAATCAGTGTTACCTGTAGATTTACTATCAATAAATTTACCTGTAAAATTTATCCGATAAAGTTTAAATGACTTGTGACCTGCGCGATCACAACAATGACATGGACGTAAACAAATTCACACCAGATGTATATGAATGAATAGAATAATGAACAGATAAGAAGAGAAAGAGAGATGTTTACCTTTTCAGTCGATCTGTATCCTCCTTAGTTGTCCAACTGTCTAACTACAGAGAACTACGAATCTTGTTATACTTCAACACCCCCATAATGAGGCGGCGACAATGGCGATTCATTTCAGCGCCAGCAACTACCACAGCAGGAGCAACAACAACAACAGCAAAGACCACAGAAGCAACAACAACAACAACAACTGCAACCACAATGTCAACACAGACCTCAACAGCATCAGCAACAGAATCAGCAACAGCAACAACCACAACAACAACAACAACAACAGAGGAATCAACAAACATCTCAACCTAATTATCCTCAGAAGCCTTTAAACTGGTAGATGCTTCCAACGATGGGCAGTTAGGAGGCATACACAATAAAAGCCCAAAAATACAGACATTATACAACAGATTGGTAGGTAAGGCCAATGAAGATATAGTTTACATAGGCACAACACAGTCAAACGCATTGATAGATAGTGGAAGTATGGTTACAACTATATCAAATCACCTATATTCGACGCTTCTTCCGAGACCACAACTTAGAAAATTAGAAGACATAGGAGTGAATCTCAACATACAGAGTGCGACAGGACAGCGACTACCATACATGGGTTTCATTGAATGCGACATTACAGTCCCTTCATTTTGCAACAGATCCATGTTAGTGCCCATCCTTGTTGTGTCTGATACCGATTTTAACAATGGAACTCCTGTTATTATAGGAACCAATGTTATCAGGGTGTTTAAGGATGCTACTGAAGAGACTGATGACATACCAGATGGCTGGAGAAGTGCCTTTAACAGTTTATCGGCAAGCTCATTGGGAACAGTTAGGGCTACTAACAAACGTTCATTCCAGCTGAGGCCATATGAAACTGTGACGATATCTGGTATAGTTAGGGTCAAGGACACATGTGACGCAGCTGTTACAGAAGCAGGATCATTTGACAATAGGATCAACATTTGTCCAAGAGTAGTATCACTTGAAGGAGTACAGAAAGGGAATACCAAGCGTGTGCCAGTCCGAGTTTGTAATTTGACTGTAAAGCCAATACTCATCACACCTAAGATGAACTTGTGTGAACTACAAGCGGCTAAGGTAGTACGGCATTGGATACCAGAGGATACACCGACAGTGAAGAAGCAGAATGCAGAAGACACAATAGAGACACTGCAAGAACTAGGAGTGAAGCTAGAAGATACAGATCTTGATGAAGACCAGAAGAAGACTGTTACCGATATGTTGGGTCAATGGACGCACCTATTTTCTAAAGGGTTAACAGATCTAGGTTGTACAGATCTTGATGAACATAAGATAGAGCTCACTGACGAAGCACCATTCAAGGAACCATACCGACGAATACCACCAGCCATGTTCAATGAAGTTAGAGAACATGTGAAGGAAATGTTAAATGCTGGTGCCATCAAAGAAAGCAACAGTCCGTTTTCGTCCAACGTGGTTCTGGTGCGGAAGAAAGACAACTCTCTGCGGTTTTGCATCGACTTTAGAAAGCTGAATGCTCGAACCGTACGAGATGCATATTCAATCCCAAGAATTGACGAGAGTATAGACACACTTAAAGGGGCCAAGTATTTCAGCAAGCTGGACCTTCGAAGTGGATACTGGCAAGTTCCACTAAGAGAACAGGATAAACAGAAGACTGCTTTCTCTCTCGGACCACTTGGGTTCTTTGAGTGTGAACGCATGGCCTTCGGTTTGACCAACGCTCCAGCTACGTTTCAGAGATTGATGGAGAAGACAATGGGAGAGCTACATTTGAGAGAATGTCTCATATACCTGGACGACATTATCATCTTTTCCCGTACGTTTGAGGAACACTTGCAGCGCCTTGGGAATGTTTTTCAGAGATTAGAAGACCACAACCTCAAGCTCAAGGGTTCCAAATGTGAGTTTTTTAAGAGAGAAGTACTTTATCTCGGTCATGTCGTTTCGGAGGAGGGAGTGAGAACGGATCCTGGAAAGATCAGTGCCATTAGGAACTGGCAAGCTCCCAAGTCCGTCAAGGAAGTTAGGCAATTCCTGGGATTTACAGGTTACTATCGGCGGTTCATCAAAGATTATGCTAGGATTGCCAGACCACTTAATGATCTCCTTGTAGGACATCCGACACAGAAGAAGAACCGATGCAAGAGGAAGAAGACACCGTGGAAATGGGGACAGACGGAGGAAGAGGCATTTATTACTTTGAAGGATAGGTTATCATCACCGCCTGTATTGGGATACGCCGACTATTCCCAACCATTTCTAGTCAGTACTGATGCTTCTGGCGAGGGTCTTGGCGCAGTTTTATACCAGAAACAGGACGGACAGGAAAAAGTCATCGCCTATGCTAGTCGAGGGTTGCGACCGTCTGAAAAGAATTATCCCGCCCACAAGCTAGAGTTTCTTGCTCTCAAGTGGTGTGTTACAGACAAGTTTCACGACTATTTGTATGGTACATCTTTTGAAGTCAGAACGGACAATTACCCGATGACATATGTTCTGCAGAAGGCAAAATTGGATGCGACAGGTCAACGTTGGTTAGCTTCTCTGGCGGCTTTCAACTTCACATTGAAATACAAGAAGGGAAAGGAGAACGTTGATGCAGACACATTGTCGCGTTTGCCACAGCCAGTTGTTAAAGCCATCTGCAGCACACTTCAAACAACCAACAACATTGAATGTGTTGCCATTAATGAAGATAGTCTTCCGGTAGAATTACAAGATGCCACACAGGAAACATCATCATTGTCAGCTGTTGACTGGAGACAGGAACAGGATGCAGATGACGACTTATACCGACTCAAGACAATATTTAGGACTGGACACAAGCCTACCAGGCGGCTTTCTTCTAAGGAGAGCAGTGTAGTCCAGAAGTATTTGCGCCATTGGGACAACTTTAATATAAGGGACGACGTTCTGTACAAGATTTGGAAGACACCGACCTTGGTATTTGAACAACTTGTATTGCCCTTTAGTGGAATAGAGGTCGTTCTTAAGTTGCTGCACAATGAGAGTGGACACCAAGGTCGTGACAGAACCACAAGTCTTGTCAAGGAGCGTTTCTTCTGGCCTAACATGGACAATGACATTGCCAGATGGGTTCAGAACTGCGAACGCTGCATCTGCAGAAAGACAAAGGAGTCCCGCGCCAGCCCACTTGTCAGTATAACATCAACTCAACCCATGGATATTGTCTGTATCGATTTTCTGTCTTTAGAACCATCAAAGGGAGGCATTGAAAATGTTCTAGTCCTGACAGACCATTTTACAAGATATGCACAGGCATACCCAACTAGGAACCAGACAGCTAGAACTACAGCCAGAATTATATTTGAGAACTTCGTTGTCCACTACGGCTTTCCATCCCGTTTACATAGTGATCAAGGTAGGAACTTTGAGTCACAGGTGATTAAGGAACTGTGTTCGATTGCCAACGTTAAGAAGAGCCGAACCACTCCATATCATCCTATGGGTAATGGGATGGTAGAACGTTTTAACCAGACATTGCTAGGTATGCTGGGAACACTTGATGAGGCGAAGAAGGCTGACTGGAAGTCGTACGTGCCTGAAGTTGTTCATGCATATAACTGCACAAGACACGAGAGCACCGGATTTTCTCCGTTTTACCTTATGTTTGGAAGACATCCTAGAATGGCTGTAGATGCATTTCTTGGCATCAACCACAACATGGAGGAGCCTAAGACTACTTCAAAATACGTAGAAGGACTGCGGAAGAGAATCCAGTTTGCATACAAGATTGCATCACAAGAAGCAAGTCTGGCTGCTAAACGAAACAAGACGACCTATGACTTGAAAGTCAGGGAGGCGAAAATCGAGCCAGGAGATAGAGTCCTAGTCAGGAATGTTGGGCTTAAGGGGAAGAACAAGTTGACTGACAAGTGGGACAGTGAACCTTACATAGTAGAGGAACAGTGTGAAGATCTGCCGGTGTACAAAGTGAAGAAGGAGTTTAGTAGTCAACCGTCACGGGTTCTACATAGGAATTTATTACTTCCCTTCCTTTGTATTACAGGTCAGGATGAAACACCTGCAGAGAAATCTACACAATCGGAAGACAAAGATGAAACCACGGGAGTGTCTGATGGTAGTTTAGAGGATGAGGATGGTACTGAAGCAAGTTTCATAGATCTGACAGCAGAGACAAAGGATACCAATAACAAGGTTGACACTAACTGTACCAGCGACACTCATTTTAGTAAGGCATCAGGCAGACACACTCTTAGGCAGTCTATACAGCGTCCTACAAGAGTAGATACAAGAGACGTGTCAAAGACATTGGCAGGATCTGCAAAGAGAGAACCTCGGAAGATACAGACATTCCCAGTAGAGAAGTTAAGAGAAGTTGTAGAAGCTGTGAGGAAAGCTAAAAGCACGGCCAAGGCGAAACATGTGCAGGAGAAACCCAGGGTACTCCAACTAAAGCAGCCCACAGATATAGATCCAGGAACATGTGACATTGTAGACAAAGGAAGGAAGGTTGTTGGTATGCAAAAGGTTATAGGGAAGACAAGTCAACATCAAGATAGGAAAACGGATGCCAAGAAGTACGTCATACCACAGCGGAGACAGAAAACGACATGGTGGAGGACGACATATAGGTCAACTAGCTAAAAGGATTGACAGCTGTTGCAACTTTACAGTATTTTTTCTCAGTACTTATTTAATAGTCTCGCAAAGACTAAGTATTATTGGTGAAATTGGTGAGATAGCTTTAGAAAGTTTCACTATAGCATATGTTGAGACGGCTACGAGAGGACACAGCGGAAGCATAAAGTATAACTGTGAATTATATTGTATTTGCTTTTGTGTAATTGATTGTATGAATAATAAATAAATATATTTCATAATGTGCAAACTGTTTTTATATTGTGTTTAGTCATAATGTGTGACTTAAAAGAAGGAATACAATATAATAAGGACCGTGTTAGATACGAGGTGCCATATATGTGTGGTACAGTTACTCCATGTAAGTAACGCATTAGTATGCAACATATACATGTAACTTCATATGTCTAAAGATATATGTATCATATGCTAAGTAGTCGTACTTATACTAGAAATATATCTAGTATGGTGTAAGTATAAGTAAGGATGGTAAATTCCATTTATTTTTAATTTATGTGGCAATGTCGAGGGCGACATTTCTCTAAAGAGGAGGAGGAATGGTAACAATTAAAATGGTAAACTTAATGAAAAGTTTATCATTTCATTTTATTTTTTTCAAATGTCGAGGACGACATTTCTCTGTAGAGAGGGAGGATGTCACAGGATGACATATACAGGTATTAAGAACCTGTATATCTCACCATTGTGTTTGTGTTTTAACCATTTAATCAGTTCATCATCTCTTTTCATCACTCATTTCATCTTTCAATCTTCTTTCTCTTTACCTTACGTTAGACATTTCAAATTAGGATGACCACCTTTAAACTTCAGTAATATTTCACAGGTGAGTAAATTTAACCTTTGACACAACTAACCTGGCGGGAAAATTATGCGCGCAGTTGAACATCTCAGTTAGTAGAGAAAGGACACAAGCTATTGCCATTTCGCATTGTTATATTTATCTTGTAAAAGAAAGTATATATATTCAGGTTAGTAATATGTTTGTTTATGAAACATTTATCCATCATTGTGTTAATTACTTTTCTATGGAAATGGTTATTTTAGGAGTTATTTAGTTTATAAGAATTCGTCAATTTTCATGTACAGTTCAATTCCAAGATGGCGATCCTTTGTTATTTTCAATTAGAACTTTCTTGTGCATTTAGCCTGTTATTATGTCTGAATGTATTTTCTATACAATACTTTACTTGTGATTATATTAATTGAGATGCTATTTCCATTCATCATTGTTATTTCCATTC
Source organism: Cyrtodaria siliqua (assembly GCA_037043455.1). Lineage (NCBI taxonomy): Eukaryota > Metazoa > Mollusca > Bivalvia > Adapedonta > Hiatellidae > Cyrtodaria > Cyrtodaria siliqua. Next base: position 6,512 of record JAWPHD010015191.1, on the reverse strand, counting down.
AGGCATTGTCTTTATTCATTTTATTCATGTCATCATTATCATGCATTAGACTCATACATTGTTATAAATATATATTCAGATATACAGAGAACTACGAATCTTGTTATACTTCAACACCCCCATAATGAGGCGGCGACATATGAATGTTTAAAAAACCCGTAACAAATGTTAGTGAATAGGCCTTATAAGGCAGAACTAGTCCTGAACACATGAAGTTGAACAGCTTACATGTCAACAGTTTTGACATTTGGCCAGAGTACAATGGCAATTACGTGCCAGGTAGGCGCTTTGCAGCAAAGATAAATCACTGTCACTATCTGAACTCAAACAGCGAATACGCTTAAAACGCTTCTTGAAGGGTTCAATTTCACTGGCGCAGTTATCTCCCCCTGGAACAGCACGGAAGATGAAAGTTCCTCCATTTATGGTGGTGCTTCCAAAATATGTCGACATTGCCTGCTGGCTGTACGTATACGAAGCCGACGCTTGACCAATTCCTGCATTCATGAAAGAGTTCCTGGATATGGGTCTCGTTTGCTGTCCAAGGGATGTACGCCACTAGCACTGCATCACTCAGAGAACAGGTATTACTTCCTAAGGCCCTCGCAACTACTTTTTGTTTCTTGTCGTTCATTTTACTATAGTTGTTGACACTCTGAATGTTTTTATGATCGCTTATTTGTACTGTTTCCGTTGGTGCCAAATTCAGATCGCAGCATTTCTGTACTAGGTGTTTTCTTACACCATGGTTTGTAAGATGTCTCCCATCATTAATGCCTTTACATTGCGTGATCATGGTTTTTGTTAATCCGTAAATGGTGTTAATGCCCATTGCACTGGCTTTGTACCAGGACTGTCCTTGCGTTGGGTTCTTTACATTAATGGCCAGGAAAAAATCGGAATCTGGGTTGCAAACTTTCTCTGGCTTTTTTTATGCGTAAAGGCGGTAGTTCCAAGCCTTGGGTTTAAATTTCCGTACGTCTTTTGTGTCCATCCCAGTTCTTGTTTGTTTTGTTCTTTCCTTTGCATGCACCAAGTACTTGACGATCACAAGCTACTTCGATGTCCCCTCACTTCAACTGCTTCTGTTCCTTTCCTCCACGAATACCGAGAACTAAGGAAAAGTTCAGATGAAGCATGTTTATGACTGACGTTGGCGAGTTTAAGCCTAGAACGCCTGCTTTAAATACAAGAAAAGCTATAATACATGTATTATAGCATGGGGAGTACGGACATATTTGAAAGGCAGTGAAAGGATGATATGATTAGCATGACATATTAGAAAGAATTTGACCGATCGATTATCAGTCAAGTGAGACATGTCCAAAATTGGGGAGGGGACACAATCTGTGTTTGCCGACTTCAGTACTTTATAAATAAAACAATGAAGTTATATAATAAGTGTATTCAAAGCCTTATAGTTACATTGTCTTTTGTCTTTTGGTTTTGTCTGATTTCAAAATGCCAGTTCGGATAAATGTATTATATACAGTAACAAACATTGTATTATATACTGTAACAAACATTTCCATATTTCATGATAAGGGTAACACTACGTATAGCCGCTTCACTTTCATGGAAGCGCAAATAAATATTATGGAATGATTTTTTAACACTAGTATAATTGTGTAATGAACAATGTTATATGTATTTATTCTAAAGTTATGATTATCCCAGAACTAAGTTTGTACAGCTCAGTAAGTATGCCAGGTTCCCTGCCAGGACTTGAACCTTGATCTCTCTTCTCGAAAAAAAAACCATGCTTCCTTACACTACAGAGATGTTCCCAATAGCACAGAGCGTACACAAAATTAATCAGCCAACTTAAATTTAGATTAAACATATTTTACTTCAAATTATGTATATTTACATAATCCATTCTAGTCACTGATCTTAACTCTTACAGTATGTCCTTTGTATGTGCCAGATGGAGCTGCAGGTTATGCTTATAAATTAATTCCAACACTTCATTAAAAAGAAACCCAGTGAAAACAAGCAAATCCAGCGAAGTACCAAGTCCACTATATGTGAAATCACACATCGTAAAATAATGGATACTCCTCAATCCTGCTAAATTTCATAAGACATCATTTTTTTATTTAAATTAACAGCATCCTAGAACTTTGACCAACTGACCTGAATAACAATGCAGTGCTTCCTTTCAATGAGTTTCACATTTTGATGAAGTTTTGATGAACTCCATTTAGGCTGTTGTGAGTGCCACCTTGTGAAATGCATCTGGCAAAGAGAAGGAAGGCTTGGATTATTGTTTATATCTCTGAAAACGGACAACAACAAGAGGTCAATGACCCTGAAGCTCTATTAATAGGAGTTGATAGATTAGCATTCATGTGAATTTTTATGAAAATCTGTCAAGTAGTTTCAGAGGAGTAGTCGCTACAAATGTTTACTGTATAACTCTACGTAAACAAAGATGGTCGCTGGCTGCCATGTTTAATATTGAATCAAAATAATTTTCAACAAGGATCAACATCATGTCATGCTGGTCATTTTAGAAAAAGTTCCATATCTGATTAAATATCAGTTATAGTTTTTAAGAAGTAGTCGTTACAGATTTATTTATGTTTTAAATTATTTTTAGCCATGGCGACCATCTTGAAATTCCGGCTAACCTGAAATTTTGGTAGGATCGACTAGACATCAAAATAACATTTTTAGACAGGGCGACCATCTTGAAATAGCTGCCGACCTGAAATTATGCTAGGATCAACTAGACATCAAGTGCAACATTCCTGTGAAGTTTCATGAGAATCCGTCAAGTAGTTTCAGAGAAGTCGCTACAAGTTTTTATTATGTTACTCTATGTAAACAAAGATGGCTCTTGGCGGCCATGTCTGATGTCGAATCAAAATAATTTTCGACCAGGATCAACATCATGTCATGATGATCATTTTAGAAAAAGTGCAATATCAATATCAGTTTTAGTTTTCAAAAAGTAGTCGCTCCAAATGTTTTTTTAAATCTATTTTTATTCGTGGTGGCCATCTTGAACTTCCAGCCGACCTAAAATGTTGCTAGGATCAACTAGACATCAAGAGCAACATTCCTGTGAAGGTTCATGAAAATCCGTCCAGTAGTTTCAGAGGAGTAGTCGCTACAGGTTTTTACTATATGACTCTATGTAAACAAAGGTGGACGCTGGGTGCCATGTCGACAAGGACCAAAAACATGTCATATGTTGTTTATTTTAGAAAAAGGCCAATATCAATATCACTTATGGTTTTCAAGAAGTAGTCGCTACAAACTCTTTTTTTTAAATCTATTTTTAGCTTTGGTGGCCATCTTGGATGTTACATCAATGTGAATTTTTGCTAGGATGAACTAGTCATCATGGGCTACATTCCTGTAAAGTTTCATGAAAATCCATCCATTAGTTTCAGAGGAGTAGTCGCTACAAAACAGTTAAGGGCGGACACCGCACCACAGTAAGACTCTGCTGATCTTTGATCAGTAGAGCTAAAAACAAACAAAAACTTGTGATTTAACGAGCATTTAACGTTTTAAAATCAAATACGAATCTGTTTCAAAATTTACTAGAACATGTAAACGCAAGAGTTAGCAAGCTTGTATACCTTTTTAAAAGAGCATACATTTTAAATCAGTTTAATGCAAAAGTGACGGTAACATATTATACAAAAAGTCAATGATCTTTAGTTCATTATCAGTCGGGTTTACATTGCGGTATTGATTCATACTAAATATTGCTCATTCGTCCCCAACGTCGTTCATAAATAGCAAATAAAAACCAGTCTGTTCTGAAACCGAGAGTTGTTTCCGGCGATGCATATGTATAAACAAAACAAGAGGTCAATGACCTTGAAGCTCTACTTATAGATTTTTGATAGCTAGGTCAACATTCCTGTGAAGTTTCATGAAAATCCATCAAGTAGTTTCATAGGAGTAGTCGCTACAAGTTTTCATTATATAACTCTATGTAAACAAAGATGGCAGCTGGCGGCCATGTCTAATGTCAAATCAAAATAATTTTTGACAAGGATCAACATCATGTCATACTGATCATTTTAGAAAAAGTCCCATATCAATATCACTTATAGTTTTCAAGAAGTAGTCGCTACAAACTTGTTTTATGAAAATCTACTTTTAGCCTTGGCGGCCATCTTGAATTTCCAGCCGACCTGAAGTTTTGTTAGGATCAATTAGACATCAAGAGCAACATTCGTGTGAAGTTTCATGAAAATCCATCAAGTAGTTTAAGAGGAGAAGTCGCTACAGTTTTCATTATATAACTCTATGTAAACAAAGATGGTCGCTGGCAGCCATGTTTAACGTCGAATCAAAATAATTTTCGACAAGGATCAACATCATGTCATACTGATCATTTTAGGAAAAGACACTGATCAATATAGCTAGGTCAACATTCCTGTGAAGTTTCATGAAAATCCATCAAGTAGTTTCATAGGAGTAGTCGCTACAAGTTTTCATTATATAACTCTATGTAAACAAAGATGGCCGCTGGCGGCCATGTTTAACGTCGAATCAAAATAATTTTCGACAAGGATCAACATCATGTCATACTGATCATTTTAGGAAAAGACACTGATCAATATAGCTAGGTCAACATTCCTGTGAAGTTTCATGAAAATCCATCAAGTAGTTTCATAGGAGTAGTCGCTACAAGTTTTCATTATATAACTCTATGTAAACAAAGATGGCCACTGGCGGCCATGTCTAATGTCAAATCAAAATAATTTTTGACAAGGATCAACATCATGTCATACTGATCATTTTAGAAAAAGTCCCATATCAATATCACTTATAGTTTTCAAGAAGTAGGCGCTACAAACTTGTTTCTTGAAAATTTATTTTTAGCCGTGGCAGCCATCTTGAATTTCCGGTCGACCTGAAATTTTGCTAGGATCAACTAGACATCAAGAGCAACATTCCTGTGAAGATTCATGAAAATCCGCCAAGTAGTTTCAGAGGAGTAGTCGCTACAAACTTTTACTATACAAACTCTATGTAAACAAAGATGGCCACTGGCGCCCATGTTTAATGTCGAATCAAAATAATTTTCGACAAGGATCAACATCATGTCGTGCTGATCATTTTAGAAAAAGTCCCATATCAATATCACTTACAGTTTTCAGAAGGAAGTAGTCACTACAAATTTATTTATTTTAAATCTATTTTTAGCCGTGGCGGCCATCTTGAATTTCCGACCAGCCTAAACATTTTCCAGGATCAACTAGACATCAAGTGCAACATTCCTCTGAAGTTTCATGAACATCCGTCAAGTAGTTTCAGAGGAGTAGTCGCTACAAGTTTTTACTATATAACTCTATGTAAACAAAAATGGCCACTTGCAGCCAAGTTTAACGTCGAATCAAAATAATGTTCGACTCGGATCAACATCATGTCATGTTGATCATTTTAGAAAAAGTCCCACATAAGTATCACTTATAGTTTTCAAGAAGTAGTCACTACAAACTTATCTTTTAAAAATCTATTTGTGTACAAGTTTTTACAATATAACTCTATGTAAACAAAGATGGCCACAGGCAGCCATGTTTAACGTCGAATCAAAAATATTTTTTGACTTTGACAAGGACCAACATCATGACATGCTGATCATTTTAGAAAAAGTCCCATATCACTATCACTTATAGTTTTCAAGAAGTGGTCGCTACAAACTCGTATTTTAAAAATCTATTTTTAGCGTTGGTGGCCATCTTGGATTTCACATCAACATGAATTTTTGCTAGGATCAACTAGACTTCATGGGCAACATTTCTGTTAAGTTTCATGAATATTCATCCCGTAGTTTCAGAGGAGTAGTCGCTACAAATGAAATTTAGGACAGACGGACGACGGACACCGCACCACGGCGTAAGCTCTGCTGATCTCTGATCAGTCGAGCTAATAAAAACCTACTTTTAATTTAGTATACAAGCTGTCGTTAATTTTTGTGTCTGATTTCATTCCGATTTATTTTGGCATTTTCGTCTTGTTTTTAACATGCCTGTTTGTAAAATTTACATGCCCGACATGATTTTTACTAACTGCGGGCTCCAAAAAACCCAAAGAATGCATAATCCAATACACCAAAATAAACTTAGAACTACTCAAACCTGTAAACATCAACCATGTGCTTCATAATTATTATAAATGTCATCCATGCCTAACAGCACCTTTTTAAGATAACCCTGAAGTAGCCCGTTTAACAGCTTTTTTTTTCTTTTGGTCTGTTTTTTTTCCAAAGGTCCGAAATGTGCGATCAGAAGTCATTTCCACTCTAAACGGTTGCCTCCTTTAACTCAATTTATATAAAGCCGCTATATTATGCGAATTTATTTTTTTAACGCGACGAGACATAATGACGTCATTTGACATGACGTCACGCCACATGCTATTCTATATTTAACGTCATCTTACTATGACATCGAAATACCATAGCAACCAGTACTTAAACGGGACATTAGCGATAGCATACTGTCAATATAATGAAACAGTGCTAAGGCAAACCCAAAAAT